>CAUYQG010273769.1:0-34390 GCA_963574415.1 Tarsius wallacei
TTTGTTTTTATAGCTTTTCTTCTGTAAAAGTTAATATAGGGCTGGGTGTGGTGGCTCATTTGTAATCCCAGTACTTTGAGAGGCCAAGGCAGGAGGATTTCTTGAGCCTAAGAGTTCAAGACTCGTCTCTAAAAAATAAAATAATTAGCTGGATGTGGTGGCACATGCCTGTAGTCTCAGCCACATGAGAGGCTGAGGTGGAAGGCCTGAGCCCAGGGTGCACCCCCCAGGCATGGCAGTTCCACGCCCTTCCCACATGCCTTGCCCCATGCATCTCTTCCTCGAGCTGTTCACATGTATCCTTTTATAATAAATAATAGTTGTGAGTACTGTATAGTGTTCCAGATCATTCTAGTGCATTATTGAAACGGAGTGGGAATTATGGGAACCCCTGAATGTGCAGTCACCCAGGCAGAAGTGTGGGTAGCCCAGGGACCCCATTTGTGGCTGGCATTGGAAGTAGGGGGCAGTCCTATTGGACTGAGACCTTAACCTGTGGGGTCTTTGCTAACTCTGAGGAATGTGAGAATTGGGTTAAATTGCAGGATACCCGTAGGCATCCAAGACTTGAGAATTGTTGGAAACGTAAAACAGTGCCATAAATAGGGACTCTGATATGAGTACTGTCACTATCTATCCCCATCTTTACTGCTATGCTGAGCCATGTGAATTGCCTTTTTTGTGGGTCAAAACAGTTGAGTGTCAGCAATTTCATAGGATTCACCCTCATCCAATCTATTGAACACCTCCAAGGTGCAGTAGGCACAATTCTAAGCTTTCTGTGTATCCTCTTACAATACTCATGTTGTAGGGACTGCTAATATTTTCAGTTTACACATCAGGAGACCAAGACTATGGAGATTAAGGCTGGGAGGCGCAGAACTGGATTTGAGCTCAAGCTGGCTGATAGCAGACCCTGAGTGTATTAGTTTGCGAGGGCGGCTATAACAAGTATCACAAACTGGGTGGCTTAAAATATTCTGTCACAGTTCTAGACGCTAGACGTTAGAAATGCACGTGTCATCAGGGTGGGTTCCTTTTTGGAGTCTCTAAGGAAGAATCTGTTCCATGCCTTGGCTTGTAGCTACTGTAGTAATCTCTGCCTCTGTTGTTACAAGGTAGCTCTTCCCATGTGTTTCTGTGTCTATTCTTTTTTTTTTAGTTGGTCTCTCTCTGTTGCCCAGGCTGGGGTGCAGTGGCATGCTTCCAGCCACCACAGCCTTGACCTGCTGGGCTCAGGTGATCCTTCCACCTCAGCCTTCCAAGTAGCTGAAACTACAGGCACGTGCCATGACACCTGGTTGATTTTTTTGATTTATTGTAGAGCTGAGGTCTCACCAAGTTGCCCAGGCTGGTCTCGAACCTGTGGGCTCAGGCAATCCTCTCACCTTGGCCTCCCAAAGTGCTGGGATTATAGGTGTGAACCACCGGGCTTAGCTTCTTTGTCTCTTCTTACAAGAGCACCTGTGGTTGGATTTAGGGTCCACTCTAGTCCCTTATGATCTCATCTTGGTTGTAGATGCAAATACCTTATTTTTAAATAGGGACACATTTACAGGTACTGGGGGCTGGGACTGTAACATATCTTTTGGGGGGGCCATGATCCAATCCACAACACGACGAAACTCTGTGGATGCAGGATACTGTGCTGTACATACATATGTGAGCCTGTGTCTGGGCAGGATGCCTGCCTGCTTGTAATCTCCTGGACCACTCAGGCCCTAGATGAACTGGGCTGACCAAAGATACAGCCATGCCCAGGCAGAGTGGTAGGATGGTTTCTCCGGTTTCTCCCAGGGATTGGGAAGGCCTACTGTTGAGTGGCATCCAGGTAGATGGACCACCCAGGAAGTGTGGGCACGGAGAGGGGGCATTATTCATGGTTGTTCTGCACATATAGTTCTCCCTCAAGCGTGATTTCAATCACCTTGACAGGAAAGCCTCACTCAAAATTTGGGCTGAAGATGCTTTGTTTTTCTTGCTAATCAATTCTTTTGCCTTTTTTTTTTCCCCCCTAATGGATAAGAAAGGTTCAACAGTCACAGCTCAAAAGCCTGTGAGGAGCTCCTGGAAGACATTGTGAAAGTTCTCTATGGCAGTGGAGCAAGTTAAATGAGACATAATTAGTGAGCAGGATTCTCTGGACTGTGTGGCTACACATTGTCAATACTTTTCCCCAAAGATAGAAACGTTGGGAAATGTGTAAGTGCTTTAAAATAGCTATTGTAATGTGGGAACTGTAAGCCACAGAAAAAGTCATAATAAATGGTAGCTAGACTTGGTCCCATACTGCTCTGCCTTGACATTTCCCAGAGAGACCCCGGGGAGACCTGGGGGAGTGCATGGGCTGTCCACTTTGACCCAGGGCTGACCTGAGCAGTTCTTGGTCCACTGTGAGTGTTTAGTGCTTCGGGGACCAGATAGGAGTCTGTATCTTTCAGCAGACTGATAGAAGATGGCCCTGTCTCATCTTTTTTGGCACACGGAGATGGTGCGTTTGAACGAACATGTATCCATTTGGTGATCCTTGAAGTGCATTTTGTTTTTCCCCAGGGCTCTTATGAAACATTGCCTGCGCGTTTAAGCAAGTTATGCATCTGAGGCCAAGCAAACAAAATTGCCAAGGAACAACGGTTTCCAGGTTTTGCTTAGGAAGAAATTTTCCTTTGGTCATTTTAACAATGGATTCAGTTACTGGAAACCCGAGTGCAGGGCTGAAGACTCCATGTGCTATCTGTTGACACTGCCCTTCACCTTTTGGGCGTCTGCCCCAGGGCTGGCCACACAGACTCTTTTTCTTGGGCCAGAATGAGCCTTCTTAAGTGTGACTCAGCCTGGGGATTAGGTCCAAGCAGAGAAGATAATTGTTTCTAGTCTGGTTTCTCCTTGGGAGGAGGAAGTTCCCTTCCTAACTTGACTCCCTCACCTGTTGTGACTCCTAATGCTGCTCCCTCACGTGGGGTCCCTGGCTCTCTTCTCATCCTGTACGCCGCCCCCCACCAGGTTTGTTTGCTTTATAGCTTCTACACAGGTGACGCCAGGATCCTAGCACCAATCTTTCCTGAGGACCAGAGTTACATGTCCACCTGTTTGTCAGTGATTGCCACCCAGCTTCTCATTTCAAATGTAACATTTTTCTCTTCTTTTTTCTTTTTTGAGACAGGGTCTTACTCTGTCTCCCAGGCTGGAGTGCAATGACGTGATCATACCTTACTGCAGCCTTGCTCCTGGGCTCCACCGATCCTCCCATTTCAGCCTCCCGAGTTGCTGGGACTACAGGTGCATGCCACCACCCCCAGCTGATTTTTTTTTTTTTAACTTTTCATAGTGATAGGGCCTCATTATGTTGGCTAGGGTGATCTTAAACTTCTGGCCTCAAGTGATCCTCCCACCACAGTCTGTCAAAGTGCTGGGATTACAGGTATAACCCACCGTGCCTGGTCTCAAATGTAACATTTCTAAATTAGATTCCCTGTGCATTCCGTTCTTCCCACTTAAAACCACTTGGTTCATTTCAGGTGATAAGCTATCTTCAGTCACCTGAGCTGATTTGCAAGTTCAATCTCTGTGCAATCGGATGTTCAGTCCAAGTTTTCTCCCTCCACCATGTTTTCACTGCTCCCACACTCCTGCAGGCCCGTTCTTATCATTTCTCAGTGGACTACCACAACAGTGCCCCTCTTAACAGGTCTTCCTGCTTCCTTTGCCTTCAAATTATTTACAGCAGCATAATCGGTCTTATTAACTCACAACTCTGCTAGTGTGCCTTTCCTGCTAAAAACTTTCTAGGGCTTCCCTCTTCCATATCACATGAAGGGCCTAGTCTTCAACCTGGAAAGAAGGCTATTCTTAAGATGGGACCTCTTTAGGGAATGCATGCCATTCTCTTCTCATGTTCTGTTTAAAGTCAAAATGAGTATTTTGACCTCTGGGCCTTTCCTGAGAATCCATTCCCTGGAATACCCAATCTCTACTCCCTCAGCTGCATCACCAACCTTTCAGGCTTGTGTCAACTGGCCACCTCTACCTCCCCACTTTACTGAGACCCTGCCACACACCGAGGCTTTGTCTGTAGCATATGCATGTAGTAGGCCAACTACGTGTTCCTGGTCCTGTGTCTGTCACTTCTGAGCCATTACAGTCTTGCTTTCTCCACTTTTTTTAATCAGACACAGGCAATACATTTGGCATGAAAAGAACTATCCTCCTCCCCCAACCCCCACAATTTTTATATTTTGTTGGAGGCAAAAGCAAATTTCCAAGATTCAGATCAATATCAATTTAAAATTACTTTGGCCAGTTGAAAAAGAAAACTTTGAAAAAGATTAAAAAAATTTTTTTTTAACTTGGGAAATACTGGAAAGCTATAGCTTTTCAAGGAAACAGGATACTTGCACACACACACACACACACAGCCAGCCTGGCTTTATGTAGTTCAATCCTGTCAAGCTAAACTAATCTTTTGTGACACAGCAGCAGACCTGGTAGATCAAGGGGAAAACAATAGTTAGAATTTATCTGTGTTGGCTTCGAAACTTTTGATTCCTGGGTCCCACTCAGGATGATTATCATTAAACTGGTTGAAAGGTTGGTGAGAGGGAGAGGGCCAGTACCAGCTGGAGGACAGAGGTGATGCTCCCTGAGGATCAGCCTTGAGCCCAGTGGCCCTGAACACTCACGTGAATGGGCCAGATGACAAAAAAGAGAATGTATTCCAAGTCAGCGTTAATGTTAAGAGGGCGGAGGATAAACAACCAGTCAGAAAAGTAACTTCGGCAATTGCATACGTGATCAACCCAAGTAGGCAGACTTGACTAAGAGATTTCATGTTTAGAAAAAAACAACACACACGCATGCACAATTAGCAATGTAGCATTAACTAAGGATGTGATTCTGGGATGAAGAGATGCAAAATGGAGGAATTCCATAGTTCCAAACTCTAGAGCTAAAGATGGGAAAGAGAATTCGGACAACATTCAAGGAAGAGCCACAAAAATAAAATGGGCTGGGACATGGGAATGAAAGACTTCTCCAAAAAAAGTTAAATGAATTAGGTTTATTGAACTTGGAGATGGACAGCCTCATATGGGTATTAACAAACAAAAATAGAAATAGATTTAAGTTACAACACACCAGGATAAAATTAAATGTAAAGAAGATTTTCCTTAGTTTTAAGGTTGATAATGGGTCATTAAATTAGAGCAGATTTCTCTAGGATGGTCTGAGTGTGCTTCAGGCTGGCTGGGAGCCAGACCTGGATCACTTCGGAAAATTTGTCCTCACCCCGCTTTGACATTAGACTGCTTCAAAGTTCTTATTTAGATCCATAATTGAAAATTAAGAGGCAGCCAGTGCCTCTACTGTTATAATGGCTTCAAGATTTGGTTATCTTATAAAGAGAAATTGAACACATAACGAAGCTCTTCCTGCCACTGGGAACCTCAGCATAAGCTGGAACTTTTCCTGCATGTGGATACAGTGCAGACTTGACCTGTGGTGCAGCCAAACTGATACAAGGTTCTTTCTGTCTTCCCACATTTAGTATAAAGACCTTTATAAAGTATCTAATCTACAAATGGAAACATCGACTGTTTGGGTGAAGGCATCCTAGGTTGTTAGTGTCTGTTTCTGAATACTGGTCTATTCAAACATTTTTCTTTAACTAAGGTGGAATATGACACGAAAAATAAGAACACAATGATTTCCCTCACAACACTGCTGATAATAATCACACAATCAGCTGCATATAAGTTAATTCTTTAAATTTAATCAGTCCTTTATAAAACTTCCCAATTAGTAAAATTTGGCTTATTTTAATAGCCTCAAACATTGGTCACTATTTAAACAAGACAATCTAAAAAAAAGGCAATCACATAATAGTTTATAGTAATTTACAAGTGGATGGTATACATTTAGATACAGAGGTAGAAGTTCACTTTTACAATGTTTCACTAATACACATATACCAAATTCAAGGCACAAAATAGTCTGCTTTACAAAAAAATACTGTAAAAATGTCATTTGCTGTTCTACAATGTGAATAACATTTTCAAAAGAATCTTTACACCCTTCCATACATACTCCATTAGAATAAGATTTTCCCCCTCCATTAATCATAGTTGGCACAAAAACAGGGACTTCTTAATGTAGAAGTTCCCATTTTTAGAAACTTTCTTTACAGAGCTGCTATGTATTCTAGAGAAGAGTCCATCCAAAATGAAACACAGCAACTTCCTGAGGAAAGGGCACTTTCTGTATGCAGCAAAATTCATAGGTAGAAAATGTATGATCTTTTTTGGATAACTAGGTCTCCAGACACTTAATGAAATATTTCAGAGATAAAATTAAAAATTTAGCTAATTAACATTAGTCATTAAGACCTTAAGAAAGAGACCTGATCACCTCTACTGTGACACTCAGATATCATTTACTTTAAATTGATGGAGATTTCAAAATTCCTTTTTAAAAGAGCTGAGAATACAAACACCATGAAAAAGCCACACAGACTTTGCAAAACTGAAACTTAAAAACATGAGAAAATATAGCACTATCAGTCCTTGAAGTTGCAAGGATGTCCACTGGCTAGAGTTTAATGACATGAATGAATCAACGCTATAGGAATTCTGAAAAAAGCTACACATATGGAATACACTGTAGTTCTCATTTCTAGGCTTCCTGCTCATTAAAAAAGTAACGGTCGCCTGAAGATGTCACACAGTGCTTATCTAAAGATCTGACTGGTGTTAGGGTTCTAAAAGGACCCTGTTGGCAACAACCTAAGCCCACTTTTACTGATCACATTTTCCAAGTACTCTAGTCAGTTAACGTACACTTTATTTTTAAAAAAGTTGATTAAAAAAGGTCAACATGAGTTTAGATCCATAGAATGTCGATAATGCTGATGTGCATTGGACTGAAACATCTTGATCATCTTCTGATAGAAACGATACTCCATACAAAAAGATTCTTAGATTCCGTTTTTTGCTTCATTATTGTTTGTGGCTTGTTTTCTCTGAGCAATAAAGGGGTACATACACTTGTCCGCTCCCAGGAACCGATACATGCACACGACTGCTTCAAAAGGGAGGATGCTGGAAAAGGAAAGTCACAGCTGTTAGCAACCAGAAGCTTTGTGTTAAGACACTGGGCAGGCGTGGAAAGACCCGACCAGCAAGGGAACCCCCCACCAGTTACCTCTTCATGAAGGTCACGATGTACATGAGGCGGGGGGTGCAGATCATGGGCTGGTCAGTGAGGATGGCCTTCATGGCCTGCTTCACACAGTAATCGGGTTTCAGAGGGGGCAGAAAAGGCTCAATTTCTTTCCTAAAAGTTATTTATTCAAAAATGAAATTAAGAATTAACACAATGAGAACACTGGAAATACATATCAAAACATTAACAGTGACGTTATCTCATGACAAAATTATGGGTACATTTTGTTTTCTTCATGGTGTTTTTCTGTATTTTCCAAATATTCCTACTATGAACACATTTTATTGGCACAGTCTGGAAAACAAAGTAGGAAAAAAGCAAAATTGGTCTGCTTTTCTGTAAGATGAGAAAGTCATGTTTTTAAGATGTCTTAAAATGTTCTTCAAATTATTTTTCTGTTTTGCTTTTTTTTTTTGGAGTTGGAGTCTCACTCTGTCACCCAGACTGGAGTGCAGTGGCCGCTCCTGGCCACTGCAGCCTTGACCTGCTGGGCTCTGGCGATCCTTCCGCTTCAGCCTTCCAAGTAGCCGGAATTACAGGCAGACACTACCACGCCTGGCTAATTTTTTAATTTATTGTAGAGATGAGGTCTCGCCAAGTTGCCCAGGTGGGTCTCGAACCCGCGGGCTCAGGCAATCCACTCACCTCAGCCTCCCAAAGCACGGGATTACAGGCTGAGCCACCGAGCCCGGCTTCTGTTTTGCTTTAATGAAAAAGAAAAGGTTGTTTGGCACAGCAAACACTAAACCCAAGCAAGATGCCAAGCTTCTAGTATCAGGTGTAGTTAGAATGAGGGCATGTAAGCCCTGGCAGAACCCTTGAGTGAAATGAAAGTCAGCTAGACACATCCAGGACGCCTGAGCAGGGAAAGCAAAGCTATATTCTCTAGGGGTCTGTGACGCGAAGGGCATACAGACGTCCAATCTCCAGTTAATTCCTTCAGCTACATGCTGAAATAACATAATACCATTTATTCCTTTCATTCTTCATTGGCCCACCCATGCTTGGACACCTGCATCTGCCACTAAGCTAAACAGGAAGGGGAGCTCCTCAAGACTTTCAGCAACAGGTTCCTAAGTATGTATGAGGAAAAAAAAACAAGCCATAAACACATATACACACACACATGTGCAAGATAAGAGGCAGAGCTAGAGCCCATTTCCCCGTTCAAACTCGGAGTCAGCCTGAGATCGGAATGACTCAAGTCACCTACCACCTATTTTGCTGCTTATTCCCTTCAGTGCATGTTAAGAATGGCCCCCAACCAACAGGGAACTGGTTCGGTTATCTTCCTTTGCCTTTCAAATTCACCCAAGCAAAGATCTCTAAGCAAGCATGTCTTCACAAGTATCCTCTCAATGATTCATGGTTTTGTTTACTCTGCTATGCTCAAGTCAGATGTAACTTGACATTTATATTCCCTCCTTTCTATGTGTGTGTGGGTATATTTTATTTCATTTTTTAATAAATCTAAATGGTTCTTCTAATTCTGTCACAGTGAATCTAGTTACATATACTTGCTGCAAAGAGGAAGTTTCCAAATCTGGATTGTAATATTCAATGGTCTTTTCAGAAGAAAGACACGTTACTCTTCTTTGACAGTGACGTTTCATATCCAAACCAAAGTAACATGAAAGAATTGTCTTCTGGAGTCCTTATTTACCAACACTAATATTAAAGAAACAAAATAACTCTGAAAGATGCAGCTTCTAAGAAAATACTGGGTATTTACATTTTCTTCTTGTAGAGAAGCCATTTCCTATCTGACGTTGCTGGATTAATTTTTGCAAATTAACATCAACGTGATCCAAAGTCACTTGCCAGTCTTACACATTGATTTTACAAACCTTGCAAACCTTGATCAATGAAAACCACAGATTGTCAAATGACAGTTAAAATGCAAGGTAGAGCATGTCTGAAGATCCAATTCCACACATTCTCCTAATATTATCATTCTTATCAGAAATAAGAGAGGTTCTCACTGACCTGATTCGGCAACCTCTGAACATGCCAGTGTCTACAAGGTAAGGGCAAACCAAGGTTGTTTTGATTCCATCCTTTTCAGCAGCCTTTAGTTCATGGCTCAGGGATTCATGAAAACCCACAACTCCAAATTTACTGGCACAGTAATCCTGAGTTAGAAGAGGGAGAAAATAGAAATACTAAGTATATGGGCAAATCCTCCACCAAACTAAAGCTTCCCCAGTCCTATTACTTTGGTTAGACATTTAAAACAACAGGTTACAGGTGACTAAGCAAAGAAAAGGAAACCATTTTAAAAGACAGATATCTGATGTGGTTCAGTGCCGAAATAATATTTTCAAAGTAACAGCAGAAACAGATGAACACTTTTTGCCACATCAACTAAGTATCATATTACTTTGGGTGAGTTACCACAAAGGATTCTATAAAAGCGAATAAGCTGAAGTTAAAAATGGAGGGAGGTTCACTTTGAAGTGTCTGGAAAATTTACAAATGGTCTCTTGTTCAGTAAAGGAGACTGAAAAACCAGTTTGTTTAAATTAATGCAAGAAGAACAAAGGCAAGTCTAGCTTAGGTTATAAATTGTTATGATCTGACTTTCTTTTTAAAGTGAAGTTAAAATGAAAATGATCACTCTGCCCTGTAAACTTAAACTAGAACTTAATCTAAGGGTACACAATATAGAAAGTTCTCATCTATGACCCAACTTTAAATGTAGGAGTGGAAATTCAACCCTTGACTATGGAAGCTTTCTATTCTGTGTCCTTTTGCATATTTGCATGGAGTGATGTTTTTGATTATATAGGTGCCCACAGGACAAACAGGATGGAACAATATGCATACATGTGCTCTACGATTTGAATACGGTGAGGAATGGGGTTTGATGAAACCCAGTTCTGTAAAGTTACAATACAGGACACCCGGCAACAGCTATAACCACCTCGTCTGATGCGAAAGCAAGTTGCCCAAAACATAATGTGAACCTCTGGCCTCATTCTTCTGTCTCCCATGGCACTCCCTTAACCTCTGTGGTTCCCTTCTTGGCCCTGTGCCTCCTGTCATCATGGAAAGCTACTAGGGAAAATGAGCACACTGAGGACTGGCCCACCCATTTCTCTTGCTGCTGTTGCTTTGTCAAGCTAGTACAAGTGATTTTATGGCCGAAGAGGTAGGATTCCATGTCCACAGCTGACCTGGGTTCTTGTGGATCACTAGCACACAGGCTGACCGCCTTCCTGGCTCTCACGCCAGTACAGGCAGCAGGTACCCTCCTTAAGATTCTGGTGTATTCATCACTGACTGAACAGATGCACCGAATGAACGAAGGAAATGCTTTGTTTCTGACACACCTCAACTCCAGCAGTGCTGAACAATCCCAAGGAACTTGCAACTGTCACAATATGACCATGATTGATCTCCAGCATCGTCGGAAGAAAAGCCTTAGTGGTCTGAAAGAAAAGTAAGACTCAAGCTTTAAAACTGATACCATGAGTTTCATCTAAAACCCAATCCAAGATCACAAAACAAACTTCTGCCCACACAATGTTACATTTCCCAATTCATTTAAAAATATTTTACATTTATCAAAAAGAAGACCCTTTAAGTGTCTGGTAACTTCACAACGTATCATTGGCTGGGTAGGCCTATTACAAGCCGTGACCAACACGACTGTAACATAAGATCTTTTGAGGACAATGTCCAGAGATGAAAAGAAAGCCATTAGTAGAAGGCTCTTAATCAGCTTTCAAGTGATAGCATCTGCCGATCTAAACAACTCCCAGGTTTGAGATTTTTCATACTCATGACACCACAGTGCAGCGATCTCATGGTCTTTGAGGGACCTCCAGCCGACCTACAAACAGGTGACTTGTATTAATGTTCACCTATGGCTACGTCCTAATAATAAGACCTAGGAATGAAGAGACACTCCAGCATCCAAAAGGTCATTACCAAAGCGTATACTAGCAGGAGGCAAAGTCTTTTAGGATGTAAAAAAGATAAAAGTACGGAACCATTTTCATGAAAATGTGTCATACTGCACACTGACAAGAACTTGGAGCATTCTGAACAATCACACCCCACTGTGGGGTTCACTGCAGTGACTCTCCCACAGAGGTAGGTGACCAACCATACAGTATAGCAGAGAACGTGGCACAAGGTCCAGGGTGGAGGACCCAGAGGTAGCACTGACTTCTTACTCACCAAACTCTCTTTCCCCTCTAGCTCTCTTGCCTTCAAAATGCAAGGCTGTGTATAAAAATTAAAAAAGTACTTCAAATTGCTTAAGATGATCTATTAATTACTCTATCAGGCTCCCAATAGTTTTACAATCTGCTTTTTAAAAGAAAGCAGCAAAGAGCATCTGTCTACTATTGAGTTAGATCCTACTGCCAGCACAGCTTCCCATGATTTATGAAGTTAAAACAAAACAAAATAAAATAAAACACTATACAGCAGACTTAAAGAGTTGCATCCCCTTCTCATAGGATTTTCTGGCTAAGGTATACTGAGTTTTTGCATGAATTTCTAATTTGTTATGATAACTTTTGTGTGTACAAGATAAAGAACAGTGATTCCATTAATGCTGCTCCAATCCACAATGCATACAGTTGTGAGATGAATCTTTATGACGTATCCTAAGGTCCTCCCCAGTCTATCTCCTAGGTCATCACACACCCCACCCCCCAACTCACACCTTGTTTGTCTGAGTCTCCTCACTGGTACTATGTCATGCTTATTTCACCTGTGAATTTTCACCCATGAATTCTTCTGACAATCTACCTCCAAGCTCCTCCTATATAAACCAAAGTGTAATACTAATCATGTACTTATATAGTCTTTTATGCTTTTCAAAGTGCTTTGTATAATTATATCACCAAAGTCTCCCAAAATTCACTATTGGCAGTAGAGTGTTAAGCCTTTATCTAATATCATTCTAGACCAGCCTAACTTTGTCTATATTTCTCTACAGTATAGTTAGTACCATTCACTTTAACACAGGATTATACGTGTTACGGTGTTTTAATTTTGACTGTCCTATACTTGTTTGTTTGGTTATCACAGATTATGCTGGAAGACCCAGATCAGTCTTCCAGACTTAAGGGAGACCACACTGTGACAGGCACTGTGGAAGAGAACATGTGAATACACTTTTCAAAACTCTGTTACCCTAGTACACTGCTGATGTAAGAGAGATACACGTTTCATCTTGATTGTATTTCTTTGTAGTAGTAAACAGGAATAGCTAGGGTAATTATGACAGTAATTATTATTTCAGTCTGCTTGATACCCAAAGTCAAGAACTCGTACTTCAGGTTACTATGGGCTCAACTTTACGCTCTTTAACATATATATCTCCATTATATCACAGAATTGAAATAAAGTAACATTACAAATAAACCTATATATTCCAACTTAAACTAGAAAACATATCCTTAAATAACCAAGACTATACGACTTCATTTAAAAGTATCTGGTTATGTAATTCATTGTTCCCAGATTAAGTAGAAAGCATAAAATTTATTCTTGATGCTAACCAGAGATCATTTTTAAGTATTAAAAGTTTGCCTAGTCTTAGAAGACAGGGATAAATGTAGTACGAAGTGTTCTACTTATCCTTCTGTTTTAAAAGTCTTAATAGGCTGAGTGTGGGAGGCCAAAGTAGGAAGATTGCTTGAGGCCAGGAGTTCAAAACCAGCCTCATCTCAATACCCCATTCTCTACAAACAACAAAACAAAAACTAGCCAGTGTGATGGATCATGTCTGTAGTCCCAGCTACTTGAGAGGCTGAGGCAGGAGGATCACTTGAGCCCAGAAGGTCGAGGCTGCCGTGAGACGAGCTACAGGACACCACTGCATTTCCAGACTGTGAGACAGAGCAAAATTCTCTTAAAAAAAAAGTTCTTAATATAGATAAGTACAAGGACTCAGTATTAAATCCTAAGAAATCACATATAAAATAGCAGTAAGAATTTGCTACTTGGTTATCTGACAAATACTGACCAAGCTTGCTCATGTGGCCAGTGTCCACTCTAACTCTAGCCAGCAGCAGCTGGGTCTGAATACAAACTCATAGACACCAGAGCAGGTTGGCTCTAATGACTTCTCTGTATTCATGCTGCTATGGTCTTGCCTGCAGGTGTTAAATGACTAATCCAGATCGCTAGCACCATATAAAGGTAGGTGATAGAAGATTAACAAGTTCCTAACTGTTTTTAAAGTTAAATTTGTTGCAAGGTTCTGACACTGATTAATGTCCCTCCCCTTGCCCTGAAATGAATCTGGAGGTATTAACTTATCCATTCAAGTAATTCTTGAACATCTATTACATGCAGGTATTGTGTTACGATCTGGCCATACAATGATGGGTAAAACAGGAGCTGGTCCCTTTCCTGTTTCTAAGGAGAATTTATATTCACTAGCATTTATTTGGGTTAAATCAGTCCATCAAATGCAAAACAGCTCTAGTGTGTCCTTCACATAAGCAGGGCACTGTGGCTGCACATTCTAAAAACCGTGACCTGAGCCTGCTTCCCTTGCTGTGGGACCAACCCCCCTCTCGCACCTCCAGTCCCCAAGTTGTCTGGATGGGAGTTAAGCTACTGGTTTTGTATTAAAAGGTAAAAAGAAAAGAAAAAGAGAAACCAAATATGGCTGTGCGACTAAAGTATTTTCCAATTGTGGGTTATAAACATTTTTCAGGGAGACGTTTCAACTTTAAGTAGCAAGTAAAGTGACACAGTTGTTGGTTAGTTTTAATATAAAGCTTTCTTTTGAGAGAAATTTTTTTTTTAAAGTAGTGGTGGGCCATTGTACGGTTTAAAACGTGATTTCTTTGCCTAATGAGGGTCAAATTTGGCTTTCTGTATAAACGAAATTCAATGCATCTTTGCATTTTCTATATTTCAAGACAAGGAACCATATTCATTATTTAGAAAGGCTCGCCAGTCATAAGTAACTCTATAATTACTGCAACAACTACGACCGATGTCAGTAACAAACTGCTGGGGAGACTGGGAGGTAAAGGAAACTGTCCAAGGCCACATAGTCAGTCTCGGAGCTTGGAGTGACTGTTTTCCGAAGCTGGTATCAAACACTTACGCAGCTCCTACTTTGCGCTGGGCAAAGGAAAGCCTGGGATAAGAGCGCCTGCATCAGGACCATCTGGGGTTCTTGGAAGCCTGTGCTCAGGTTCCCACTGGAGCCTAGGACATGTGACTGAACACTAAGGCTGTTAATCATTTCCTTTGCTGCCTGAATAGAGGTGAGCAATTACTCCAGACTCCTGCCTTATGTCTGGGGCGCATTATTAAATAAACTTTGATCAACACCAATTCTATTCCTTACTTTGCAAGAAAAACGCGCCTAAATGAGTGACTAGAAAGCATCACGTTTTCAGGAATTTTCCCAAGTAACCCGACTAGTTTTCCTTCCTAATTACTCTTGCCCTCAACAGTCTGGTAGATGACATCTGAGATAGCACAGCATATTCTGTCCTTGACACAGCTTGACAGCACAAAGAAATCTGGCACTTTGCAATGAATTATTAATGTGCACAAATATTGTAGCATGTATGAGGTGGGGACCAGCAAAAGGTGAAGTGCCAGTTGCCATGACACCAGTCAGTTCAAGCTAAGGTTCATAATCTTCAATTTTGTCTCCAAGAGTCGTTAGAAGAACATAAAGGGCAAATCTGAAACGCACACCCAAATGGCTTAGGCATAAGTCATGCATGTGCTATCACAGGGGGATCTGAGAGGGCGATCAGATAATTCACTGAACAACAGGACTGCTCTGTTATATCAACGGTAAGGATGGCTTATATAGATCAGGGGTTCCAACTGGCAAAGAGGTCTCTGATGGTAGTATGTTTGCTCAGTCTCCAGAGTTAGTTGGTGCCCATGGTGACTGGTAAGGTTTGCTAGATATTAAACATAAGCCAGATAATTATACTCTATTGCTATTTGCTCTTATTTGAACATCTAAAAAGTGGAGGAGGACATTAGTTCTTCATCAGGACAATATGGTTGACTCTTGATGTAGGGGGTCTTAAAGTCAGTAACCAGTATTTGACCCGGGAGGGTTTATAGAATTTAGATCCAAAGGGGCATAGGGATTTTTTTTTATCTGCAAAAGAGAAAACTCTTAATACATGACTCTGACTGTTAAGTGTGGAGATAGAACTTTGAGTACCATGGTTCATTTTATCACAAGGTTCTAATACCATAATCTGCTACCAGCTGACAGGGTTGCTATGTGATCAAAAAGAAAAAAAAACAAGGACATTCAAATGGACACTACATTCCTATGAAACATGCTTAACAAGTCTAATATCTCCTTAGCTCCTCGGGGTTCCTCTTCAAAGCACTGGGCACTTTGAAAGATAACTGTAAAGGTCACATTTATAAAATAAGCAAGAACTTCTTAAACAGAAGTGTGACTGCACAGAGACATGACATGTCATAGCTCGAGAAATCTTTTAAAGTTAGGTTTACGCCAAATTAACTTCCAACAGCTCCGACCCTCCAGATCATTCTTGGTGCTCTTAATGACAGACTGTGCAGCGCAGAGCCTGCAGCTGCAGTGTCAGGACAAATTAGCCTAAAGTTAAACAAAAGAGAATGTGAAGAAATGTGGTATCTGGCCAAGTCTGACTTGAAATTTTGAGATTGATGACATTTTAAAGGTGCAGGTAAAATATTCAGAATGTGTTTTCCATATTTATAAGACAATTCCAGGTTCATGGGCACTAAGGGAAAAGTAAAGTTAATTTCTCACAGAAGGCCTTATATTGTGCTTTTATGCATTTACACAACTGTCCTTTGATCAATCCAAAAAAATGGCATCTTGTAAGAAAATTGTTTTGAAGTGTTTATCTTTTATTTGAACATCCAAGGAACAGAGTAGACATTCATTTCCAAAGAGGACCATATTATGCTGAGAAACAAATTAACACCACCAGCACATAAATGGGATACTTTCCTAATGTATGTTTAAGGGCTTTCCGAACCTCCTAATAATAGCCTTATATACAACTCAGAAAAAAAATAAAATCAAGACTCAACAAAGAGCATCTAATTGGAAATGCTTATGGTATCCCTTTCAAATGGTTCAACAACTTTCCTCTCATGTTCTGCTCCTTCTGCCTGTGCTGCTGCCAGAGTGACTTATCTTTATCAGAATCACAAAGAAACATTCTCCTGCTTATTTACAAGGCTAAAATGACATCTGGTGGCACACTTCTCTGAGAACTCAGTCACTGCTCCTAGAAAACTATGATTTGACAGTGCAAACTTTTGAAGGAAAACATAGTAAACTGTGGTAAAAAGGTTAAAAGAATAAATAATTCATGTTTAAAGATTTAAAATAGCGACATACCACCACATATGTAAGGCACATATAGCTAAATAAATACTCATATTTTTGCAAAGTTATCTGCATAATAAACATACCAATCAAACATTAGGCATTTTACTTTTACCATAGAAAGGGTTAGTCGAAAAAAGCAATCTTCATTGCAAAATTAAAATAAAGCCTAAATATGTATTTGCTAGTAATATATTGACTTTGAATATTCTAGTTGCAATTGACAACAGAAATTGTGACAATCGTGCAGTTGCATAACAGTTTTTTTTTCTTTTCCTATTTGCGTATGTTTGCAGAGACCTGACCAATTGTGCAATAGAGTCCCAAGATACTTAAGTCTGGAACTATTCTCTTAGACTTAACAAAATGTTCATCTTAGTTTCTAATAGATTGAGACAAAACATTCACTCTTTGGATATAGAGGAGAGATTAAAAAATATGTCATAATAATCACATTGTGCCAATGTTAAGTCTACCATCCTTTAATAAAAAACTTGTATTATTGGGAGGCTACAGGGATTAACATCTGCCATTTAACATCTGAACGGCATCAGCAGTTAATACTTAACACACATGCATAAGAATACTCCTACAGTTGCCCTGCAACCAAGAAGCTAATAAAAGAGCCAGGCTTTTCAAATGAACACCTAGATGATGACACCATTAGTTATTCAGCAAAAATAAATGTTTCATTAACTTGTCTTCCCACTGTTAAAGGATGGGACAAATATACCCCAAGGCAGCAACTTAGATATCAATATTCCCTTACATTTTAGGGGATCGCTACACAGAAATACCAGAAATGAGGTAACTTAAAACTCAATCAGTCTGGTAAGTACACTGATCTTTGGAATCCAGAAACCCATAGGGTCCTGAGGTTCTGAGGTTCTGACTGCCAACTACTTAATCTTTCTTTTGTTACTTGACGTCTCTGAATCTTGATTGAACTCATTTGTGAGACAAAAAGAGATCTCCAAGGGTTTTTTTGTTTGTTTGTTTGTTTTAGCTCAAATAAGTTGCGATTTATATTCAATACTGTTTTGGATTCCTACCACACACTCAAAATACAAGTTGTAACACTGAGGTATTGCTTGCCTAAGACTCTCGTAAATGACTCAATAAAGTATCAACTCCATGAGTGCATCTGGTGATGAGCAAAAATATCTCCTCATTAAATATTTATGTGTTGTCATGGCTGTACCTTTTAACACAATGTAATTTGAATTCATGCCTCTAATCTATTAAAAATTACAAAGTATCTGTGTGAAACAATCATCCTTTTCCTGTGTTTTACTTGAGTCCATGGACGCCACATCTGTTAAACGATGAATGCTGAACACTATTTATGAAATGCTGTTTTCCCTGATCTTTCCCCTGACTGGGCCCGAGATGATCAAAGGAGTGTTCAATGATTTCCCTCAGGCTCAGGCCCCTCCCCCTAGTTAATAACTCTTTATGGAATAATGAAAATAACCCACAAAATTGCAGCCAAACAGCCTGCCAAACAAAAGACTGTCAGCAATCCCTTTGCTTTGCCCCAAACTGAAATTGCATCTCAGAAATTGTAATAAAGACAGATCTTCCAAAGGGCAGAGGCTTCGGTTCTGCTCTAGTGACCAGTAACCACTTCCATGAGGCATGAACACATGTATGTGAGATTAGCCACTCTTCAGGCCATCTGAAGTGGCAGGACTTCTCTGCTCCTGTTCCAACAGCACAGTTCCCAATGTCTCCATGATCATCAACCTTTGTAATTCCTAAGTGTAAATAGTTCAAATTCTTCCCTACTTTCTGGATTGCTTACTGAAGTCTTTTAAAAAACTGAAATTATGCCTATATTCCTATGGCTTTGGGAGGCCAAACTAGGAGGAATTGCTTGAGTCCAGGAATTTGAGACCAGCCCAGGCAACATAGTGAGACTTTCTCTACAAAAAAAAAAAAAAAATGAGCCGGCTATGGTGGTTTGCACTCACAGTCCCAGCTACTCAGGAGGTTGAGGTGGGAGGATTGCTTGAGTTCAAGAGTTTGAGGCTACAGTGAGCTATGAATGAACTACTGTACTCCAGCCTAGGCGACAAAGTGAGATCCTGTCTCAAAAATAAAATATTTACCTAAGTGAAGGGTAAATATAATCAAGAGGTTATACCTGAAAACTTATTTTATTCTTTTTTTTTTTTTTTTTTTTTTTTGTTGGGGTCTATTATTGTCACCCAGACCGGAGTGCAGTGGCACGCTCATGGTCACTGCAGCCTTGACCTGCTGGGCTTAGGTGATCCTTCTGCCTCAACTTTCCTAGTAGCTGGAACTACTAACATGCCACCACGCCCGGTTAGTTTTTGTGATTTATTGTAGAGATGAGATCTCGCCAAGTTGACCAGGCTAGTCTCGAACCCGTGGACTCAGGCAATCCACTTGCCTCGGCCTCCCAAAGTGCTGGGATTACAGGCTGAGTCACCAAGCCCAGTCAGAAAACTTATTTTATTCTTAAACATGCACTATAACAACTTAGAACTCACTGAATATATATGAGGGTCTACAAGGTACCTGTATTGAATTTATTGAATTAGGTATTGCTAAAAAACAAAAATAACTCTTTGGAATCTCTTTAAGAACTTCAAGGGTTATAGATGCCAACTTTTCTATAAATCAGTGGTTCTCAAACTTTGCTACATTAGAAGTACCTGCAGAGCTTTTCCTCCTAGTGTCCAGGACACATCCTAGACCAATCATAGCAGAATCCATTAGGCACTGAGAGGCAACATTCCCCAGGAGATTCCAATATGGAGCCACGTTTGTGAACCAGTGTTCTAAAACAGAGTTTCTCAATCTCAGTATCATTACACTTTGAGCTGAGTTTAATTCGACGTTGCCCTGTGCAGTGTTGGGAGTTTAAGCAGTATCCCTAGCCTCTCTCCACTAGATGCCAGTAGCAGCTCCACCAGTCTGGCAGAAAAAACGTCTCCAGATGTTGCCAAAGTCCCCAGGGGACAAAATCACTCCCATGAGAACCACTCTCAAGAAGGAACACACACATTAGCACATCAAGTTTCATATATTTTAGTGATTATTTTCTCCTAAGCTCTAATTCTCATATGGTAATAACATTTTCCTAGGTTTGGAATACATTCTGGGTTGGAAAAAAGCAAACTTAAATATGGGTTCAAAACTTCACCACTTTTCATTTCTGTATCTCAAACCACCAATCCACTAATAAATTAAGGAATATCTTTGAAGGACAATAATGCTGACCCAACACCAGTCTAGTATATTCTAGTTACCTCACAGAAGAACAATATTAATACATAATAGAATACATACTAATCACTTACCATTCACAACTCTGGCCAAACCACCCAAAATGTTTTAACTAAACTGTGAGAACTAAAAAAAGAAGACTTCTTTTTAAGTATAGCAAGTATACGTGAGACACTACTTCTTCGGTTAGCCAATAATACTGAATACGACAACGTGCCAGGCCCTGGGTTGGGAGCAAGACAGGCAAGGTCCCTGCCTTTTTGCACCTTAATGCCCCTTGTCATTTTGGTGCTAGGCAGAGAGAACAGTTCTTCACTGTCTGGTCCTGACTTTCTGCCAAGATGCTTTCGGCTGTGGAAACTCCATCCTGGGCACAGCAACCAAAAAGAATAGTGAACTAAAGAGCTCCTGGACTCTTCCTTTTAGACACTAGTCCTGAATCCAAAAACAAAACAAAACAAAAGAAAAAACTCACAAGGGCAGGCCCCAGAGTGTATAGTCTGACATTTTCCTAGTCTATAAGGTTCCTAAAGGGCTGCTTTAGCTCGGGGTGGGGGGGTGGGGGGACCTTGGGAGGTGGACGATTGAAAAAGTGGGAAGAAAAATAAGGGTCAAAGAGCAGTTCCTCCTCAAACTTTGATGTGTACAAGCATCGCCTGGGATCTCAATCAAATGCAGGCTCTGACTCAGGAGTTCTGAAAATGGCCTGAGTCTGCCTTTCTAACATACCCCCAGGTGTTGCTGCAGAGGCTCCTCTTGACCACAAGCCAAGAACAAGGTTCTAGAGTGAGTCTGGGGAAATCTGTCTACTAAACCTCAAGTGGCTCAGACCAATTTCTCCTAGAAATCCTGCAAAACAGGCAGAATAGTTTCTCCTGCCTCTGTTCCCAGTGTCCCCCAGCCCCCAGCATTTATCAGGTAAAGGCTGGTCCAGATCAGCCTCGAGAGCCCCCAGTGCTTTGTGTGGATGACCATGGAGTCTGTGGACTGAATGCATGTTTATTTGCCTTGGATCTCCATTCTTAGCACTAGCAAGCCCCCCAACTCCATGAGAACAAGTTCTCAAAAAGAAACCTAAAAGACTTCAAAATCCTTTCTCCCCGTCTACAGAAGCTTTGAAGGCTTAGCTTTCAAGACAAGGACTATGGCCCCTGTCAGTCTCAGCATTTGCCTCTTTCATGTTTCAACTTTACCTTGGACAGGTGACCATAGAGGCTTTTATGCTTTGGTAAGGCTGTGAGAAAACCCCACTTAGGGAGAAATTACCCCTTTACAAATCACATGCTTGGGCCATAAGTTTGGGCACTCTATCAACTGGCCAAACTGTGCAATTTTGAAAATCCATGATTAACATTTCAAAGGCAAAGCTTGTGGAGTTATCTGGAATTCTGAGCCCATAAGATTATTATATAACAGAATAAAGGTTTTACATATTTCAGTAGGTAAGCTAACAAAATAAACTACACTAAAACCATACTGTTATTGAAATTTTGGTACCAAGTACTCATAGAACTTGGTTCAGCCAGTCCTTGTAGAAGAGCCCTTTCCTTTCATGACTTTTTTGTGTCTGGTTTGTCACTGCAACTAGGAAGAGAATGGAGGAGGTGGGGTGACCAATGGCACACTACACTGTTCTCAAGGAAATAACCACCTCAGAAACAGACCATGGAAAACTACAGACAAGGCACAGAGACACACGACTTGGGCTCTGGTCATAAAAATTCTAGCCAATTCTAGTATTGGTTCTTTACTAGAATTTTACATGCTTGTCTAATTTACAGGCAAACTTTCTGGGGATATTAAACGAGGGTTAATCAGTTATTGCTAAACTAACAATGCTAATTTAAAAAAATCAACATTTGAAGATGAATTCTAATATTATACCACAAGACAAAGACCGTAAGTGACTCATAGGAAAACCTACTGTCCCAGGAGCTTTGAAGATGCAGCTCAGATAAATGTCTGTATAGGCTCTGACCTGGAGCACTAGGCAGAGGGTCTTGATTCTAGCTTCTTCCATGAGGTGACCTTGGGGAAGTCCCATAACCTCTCTCAGAGTCTGTTTCGTCATTCAGAAATATGGGGATAATGGTTGTACTTAACTCAGAGTCACTGTGAAGCTCAAATGAGAGAAGAGTGTTTATGAAAAGGCTTTGTAAATTTAAGTGCTATATAAAAGTTCTGTAAATGTACACAGGCTCATTAAGCATCTATTTATGGGCTATTTTGGTTAAAAGTGCTATCTATTTCTGGCTCAGCTGTCTCCTCAAGTTCCTGCAGTTCCTGGTTCTCACTATGTATGGCTCCCTGTCCTCTCTGCCTTCCACACAGTGCCAGGACACATCTCCGGTTAAAACCCAGCATCTGACCACAAAAAGAAGTCTCAAAAACATAGGTGCTAAGCAGTTGCTTCAGCTGTCGAGTCCCTTTCATTCAGAATCCTAGATGATGCTGGAAAAACAACAAGATCAACTTTCCAATAACACCTCTTTTCTAATGCTTTTCTTCAGTTTTGTTTTACTAAGCAGAAAATGACTGTTATTAACATTATAAATTATAATGCTTGAAATGGCTAGCCAACATTAAAATACTAGTACAAATTTATTAAAAGTAATTTATTACATCGTATGCTTCTCTTTCCCAAGAGATTATAGAACTATCCAGTATAAAAAACCCTTAAGAAATCAGTAGGGGGCAGTATGTTAATTACAATTTGCAGGTGGGAAAATCCAGGCTTTGAATTTTAAGTTTCACTTGTCCTCAAAATACCCATAGTTACACTACAAATAGTTTCCTAGTTACACTGATTTGAGACGTGGTATTTCGAGCCCCATTGTTTAGAATAACACTAACAAGCTGAAGCACCTTAATGTTCAAAATTCCAGTACTAAGGTATTTGAAGGCAAGGCAAGAAATTCACATTTTATGCAAGCAGCAAATAAGAGAGAAACACTTGTGGTTTCCCCAAACCCGAAATTACGATGTTAACACCCAAAATCATGATGTTAACACCGGTGCCACTTTTCACACACCTTTTGTGTGATCTTTGAAAGTTTCACAGACCAAGTAATGTTTTGTTTCCAAATGAGAATTCATTATAAGTGGCTTGTCATTGTAAGGGGCTAATTTGACAGCACTCAAGGTTGCGGCAGTAATTGCCTTTACTTGTTAAATATTCTAGCAGCATTTGCTGCGGTGTTGAAAGTTTTATGATCATTATAAGAGGATATTCATTTTTTTCCCCTGGCTCACTTAATTTTAGTTTCAGAGCATTTAGGAAAATGGTCCCTGACAGGTGTGAACTTGAGTTCTAAGAGAATTGACAAATAAAGTAAAAGAGAAGAAAAAAAAAATCAAGAATGGGCCACATTGGGGAAGCTCATCAAGTAAAAAATGCTAGCATTCTTTCAGATGAAAAAGGAGTCTTCTTGCATCCCCTCCAGTGTGGAGATGGAGTAAGCAGCACAAACCCAGGGATCTGGGTGACTGAACCTGGTTGGCCAGGTATGTCAAGGTAAAGATGATAAATCCCGAGGCCATGTTCTGCCAACCTATAGTCTGAACACTGGTATCTCAACAGTGTTAAGGCACGACACAAGGACAGTTTCTAAGGCTAACCTATTATGGGGACCAGCTGTATGCTTTTCCGACCTAAAAAGAATTAAAAGCCCCATACTCTAAGTCATTTTCTGATTACACTTATACAGGGTCTCAGCCTGAAAGGAGCTTCTAGTTCAGTTGATGGAACCTAGAAGAAGAGGTTAGTTCTTCCAATAGCCAACTATACCAACTATTGAGATAAGAAAGATTAACACATTTTAATCTGACTCCTGGAGTTAAAGGCTTAAAACAATGGATTTAACCCATTCAGCTAAGGCAAGAACTAGTTCCTTATTTCTTAAGGACTATTAGATTTTGTCATACTCCAAAGATTAGTCACAAAAGGCCCTTTCTCTTAGGAAAATACTGGTTGTGTGTGTAGGAAATAATCCACCCTGCCAGTACACCCCCTAGTGGAACTTTGGCATAGTACAGTTTGGGGGTCCAAAAGTATTCAGGGTATTTTAGGACTTTACACAGGCTAGAATAGACTTTTTCAGGTCCAGTGGCTGTAACTGCATGAATCACACACCTTTTACTTATTATTGAACATACCAAAAATGAACAAGCAAATAAAAAAGCATGTCTTCTATGCATTTATCCATATAGGCAGATATCTGGATCAGACAGAGGTAAATAGGTCATTCAATTTTATGATAGTTGAAACAAGGCTTAATTTTAGTTTCTGAAAGAACTAAAGCAAAAAATTTTAGGTGAATTTGCTATTAATATTCCTTAACTCAAGAAAAACCTTAAATATAAAGGGGTTTCCTACTTAAAATTCCTTTAACTCTCAAGTGAGGTTATTAAATTGCTTGAAAGGAATTTTCTCAGATTGCCATGGCTTAGATATATTCAGCCTACTAAAATCAATTCACTGGAATTTGCCAAAGATCTTGACAATCTGAAAAATGATCAGAGTAAAAACAAATTTAAGAGAAGAGAATAAATTGAGAGAGTGTGAGCAGTTAAGTATTTAACCATAGGGTTCCTAGTGACCCGACCCTGCAATGAATGGCTAAGGACTCTGCTAGGGCACATTGCATTCAGTCTTCTTGAGAAAGCTATTCAATCAGTGTTAGCATTAGCAGGGGCTAAAGAATGCTTCTACTTTGACAAGTCCTATAGATTAATTTCTATTTGGTCAGATAATGGATAAAGCCCTGGATGTAGAGGTAACAAGGGAGAAAAGAACAAATGCCAACTTTACTTCCAGGAATTGAGATAAATAGTGCAACTTACTCCATGATCAAATAAGAAAGGGCCATTCCCTTGATATATAAAAATATTATTAAATCAACATGAAAATATTTTGAATCTGTGTTTTTCTTTCTCAGGAGTAGTGATATACTTTTTTCTGAACTATTCAACTTCTGTTGTCTTCAAGTAAAACAGGACTCAATGGCAGGACAGCCAAGCAAAGCAGAGGCTCCCCTGAGGCATGGCTGCATGGTTCTCTCAGGGCATAGTGAGGAGTCCAGCCCGCAGGAGTTCAGAATACACGAGGGGATGTAATAGGTGCCAGGCTGGAGATGCAGGTGAAAATCAGTTTTGGAAGTCCCAGGATACCACATGAAGTGACAATGAGCTTGTACTTCATGCTATGAACAATATGGTCACACAAGGGTTTTAAGCAAGTAACAAACTCAAGTCTGCTCAGACAACCCAAGGTTGGAGAACAAAGAATGAAAATAGGGAAAGAAGCTTGTAGGCTCTTTCAAGAGTCCAGGCAGGTGGTGGTGGAGGCATACATGAGGAAGTGGGAATGGAAAGGAGGGAGTCAAAGCACAGTGGCAAGAGAACAGCCAGAATATGGTGACCCATGAATGTGTGCAGGATGGAGAAGTGAAGATCACCAGCCTGATGTTTCCAAGGCTGGTGACTGGCCACATCAGAGAACACAAGGGACAATGATCAGTTAGCTCAGTTTTGTGACACGCTGCCTTTAGAGAATGTGTGGAGCAGCCAAGACAGGCGTTAAATTTGGGAACCATTCTAGAAACCATAGCTAAAGCCACCAAAATGTACAGATTACCCACCTAGATAAAAGTGTACAGTGAGAAGGTCTGAGCACACAGTACTAGAGTCATTATAACTCGGAAGTGGGGATGCTAAGAGGGTTGGAAAGGCAGACAGGGAAGCTGGAGAAAGTGGGCTTATCACAGAAGCTAAAGTACTTGAGTTTCAAGAAGTGGGTCAAGAGGGCCACATTTTGTGGAAGGTGAGCTGCACACTGGATTTGGCCACTGAGAGAAGCACTGCTATTTTTCATTTAGGTTAGAAATTATGATATTGGCTACTTAGCAGTATTTTCTAAACAACTGAGATAAACAGACACAAATTAGAATATATATCAAAGATGTTGGGAGGGTTTTTATATGATGTAGCTGCCCACACCAGCTATGTCAAGTTACATTTTATCGTGTCATAGATTTTCATCTCTAGCAGCAATACATTTGGACCCAGTATGTAATATAACAAATACAGAAACTCGAAGTTCAATGAGCATGTTATCCCATTTTGTGTATATAGGCATACAATCCCAGGTAGCCAAGCAGTTGTTATCAAAAGAGATGTTTTATACATTTTTCAACTGTGACTACAAGAACTAATAAGATAAGGTACACTTACCCCATGCTAATTTACAACTTAGTTTAGAACATAAAAAGTATTTCTAAAGCTCAAGCATTTTTATACATATAGTACATATTTAATAACAGAAACCAGTTCTAGAGCAGACTTTTAAAAATAGGCTGCAAATTCCAAGTTTTTAGTAGCTTTCCTAAGACAGGGAAGCAATATTCTCTATAAAATAGTCCTACAATTATTAATATTATGGCATAGAGAAGGAAATACTGGCCAAACAGCATCATATAGATACTTCAGAATTTTTAAAAAAAATTCTAAACCTAAGAGACCTTGGACAAAACTAGGTTTTTCTAACCAGAGAAGAGAGGGATACAGTATGTGAGATTAAAAACCAGTAAATCACATAAGAACTTAAACATTAATGATTAGGGTCCATTCATGAGATATTAGGTACAACCATAGCACTAATGTCTTTAAGTGCTACATTACTCAGATCTAGCTGGTGGGCTTTTACTTTTCCTGGATGGATTTTAACTAAATAGACTTTAGACATTTGGATATAGATAAATGCCTAATTCAGTAATTAGTATTTTAAAACTGTGAAACCTTTTAAGTTAAGTGGTCTATTAATTAACTACCAATTATCTTGTCTGACTAGCATATCAATAGAAGTAAATTACCTACTAGCTATTTGACAGATTTAGTCCTCTACCATGCAAAAATTCTTCAGAACATAAAAGGCTTGGTGCTAAATGCTTTTGCTTCCCCCTTTTGGTTAATCAAGGATCAATTTGCTGCTCACGTATAAAGCCAAGTGCAGCTCTTTGGTCCAAAAGGATCTGCTGATAAACTTTGGCTTTTAGAAATAGCAAGCAAAAATTCTACTTCCTCTCTTAAAATACAACAAGTGAAGCAATGTTAGTATTTTAGGGGAAACATGGGCTAGCATGGAGGTCAACTTTCTAATTTCAAAGTGGAATAGAGAGAAGTATCTTCAAATTTTTGCATCTCACCGAGATACAGAGAGAGCCTATGTGAACATTTCTATGCTAGAGTTAAAGCACATGATACTGCCTTCATTCTCCATGGCCTTGTCCCTAACTCTGAATGTTTCACAGCAGATTATGCTGACTAGAACCTACCCCAAGTCTATCTCTTCTTGACCAGTGACCAAAAGAAGGTTCCTGGGAGAGCTGCTGGTGATAGGACAACACTGAAGATGAATTGTCTGACAGTGGACTGGAAGATAGCAGAGTGGAAAGGCTGTGTAGAATTATGCCAGCCTTTATAAAAGCTTCCAAACTGTACAGACATGGTACATGGCTAAGAAGCAAACAAAGAGTTTCTGTAAGGGTCCCCCTACTTAAGGACTGGTCATTTGAAATACGAATGGCTGTTATACACTTAATCTAAGCTTGCTTCAAATTGATATACCAATACTAGTCTTCTCAAAGTCATTAGCCTCACACCAATGAGCAGAGTTCTAATATACTATAATAAATATGAGAACACAGGTGGGGCAGGAAGAATGAAAAAGTCATGTAGGAAAGCAAAAGAAGATACAATGACAAGTGTGAGCCAGCTCTATTTTGAAATAACAATACACAGTTTTAGTCCAACATGATGCTTACTTTCTCTGAACAGGTTACCTTCTAAATATTTAAGCCTATTATTATTAAATATTTTTGAGTGATTTAAGGATAGAGTTCTACCCTAGACTGCCTTCAGACAGCTTGCCATCTACTTTGGGGAAATGACAATACATGCTGCCAGAGTTTAGCAGAAAGAAAAGAAAAGCCTTAGACAAGTCATCTAACCACAGTTTCACGGGAAAGTAAAGGCCTGGACAAAAAGGTCTCTGGGTTCTTGCAGTTCTAATATTCAAAAAGGCCAGAAGGGCTAGAGCAGCCTGGAGGGAGGAGGCTATATCGAGATCTTGCACTAGGCCTTAAAAAATACATGGAATGAAGACAGAGGCTGTTCAGGTAGGGAGGATCGTATGAGGAATGGTTTGAAAGTGGGAATACCACAGTTTTTCAGTGAAGACCACATGGTTTTCTATTTCACTCTTTTAACTCTGAGTCAGTATCAACACACTATTTGTTATTTATGAAAATAGACATTAACTGCTACTTAAATGTCTGGCTCAAGATGATCTGTTCAAATGACTGAACAAGTCTTTGCTCAGCTGATCTACTTTTTAAAATGTATGGGGCAACTTCTCTTCCCCACCCAGATACAGTAAAAAGACACACTCGTTATTTTTTCTGGAAGGAAAAAAGCACATGCCAATGTCAACACATCTTTGAAAAGTTGCCACCGACATTTCGCCTAAGAGGACTACTGGAAGGGAAGCTGAATTCAGGAGGCTCCTTCAACACTATTTAACCACAGCAAAAAAACAAAACAAAACAAACAAACAAAAAAAACACTGCAAACATTATAGTGAGTTTTCTTTTAAATTTCGGTTGCTAAATCTGAGCTTCTTTCTCAAAAGGTTTGTAAATCTCAGCAATAAGTCAGAAATTCCAACTCTAAAATGAATTTTCTGACTCAATATTGAAAATAAATTCTTAAGTTTAGATGTTTAGGGGAAAAACAGCTGGAGAATTCAGGAGCCTCCCACATTTTAATATGAAGCGACGTCATTACTGTCAAGGCTTCCAAGAACTCTCTAAATTGTGTGGTTAAGCAACATCTTAAAGCACAGTGAGGAATCTAGGAAGGTGGTATGTTCCTTCTCGGTATACAGATTCAGTTCTGGAATAATTTTTCTATTAGAGATTTGATTTTCTCCTTATGTGAGAAAGTAGCCTAGTGTTAGAAGTACAGTATATAAATTTGTGTGCATTTTCTAAGCTAAGACTAAGAATTTTCTGTGATTAACACACTCCAAATTAGCACTCATTTTATTGAATGTCTTCCTGAAGCTGCTTTCCTATCCTAAGTATTTAATTGCAGATTGTACAGGGTTTCTTTAAAAATCTGATTACATTTAAAGTTGTATAATAATTTAGCAAAATAATCATGTAGAAAAAGATGGCAAGATGGCTAAACTTCAGAGCACCTGGTGTAGGTGAAAGTCTATCATTAGAAAATCAGCTCAGTCAAAGGTTATTAGAGAAAACATCCCAGTGTCTGGTTTATAACTAGCCTACCTATAGATAGCTCTGTATCTGTTTAAGGCTGATGGGTCGACAAAAATCAACCAGAGTTTTTAATGGCAGTTTCTTCCTTAATAATCTTCAAATAGGAAAACCACACTCCACCTGCAATTTATGTATGTCTCTTATTTAAAATGGTCATTTTCCTCAAAAGTAATTACACACAAGATTCTTGATAAATTCTCCTGCTAAGTTTATTCAGTTGGATTGGCCTTTGCTTGTCTAACCCACCCCCTTTGACACTTGCTGCCTGTTCTTAGGGACCCAGCAATAGCGAGGACTTTCATTCAGTCCCCCACCCTGACTGCACATACACAGGCATGCTTAAGTTCCCCACACTGAACTCGGTGATCTCCTTACTCAAAGATATGAGCTATCTCAGGTCTTTATATGTTCATTTCTAGAGGTTTGGGAGTGAATTAAATAAAGCCCATGTTTAAAAGTGAAACATTAAAATAAGCTTCTTTCTCCAAGATCAGAGAAAAGGTTTGATGTTGGAAGGGCAACATCTGAATAAGTCCTTCTAAAGCCAGATTAAGTTTTTAAGCAGTTGCTAAAAAATTAATGAGGTTTAATGTGACCTATTTAGGTGAAACAGTTCTTTGTTATGTTCTATTAGAAGGCTAATCCGCCTATGGAAAAAAAAAAACAACCTATTTCTTTACCCCTTCCTTATTGGATCCTGTCTACAAAAGTAAAGGGGAGATACCATGAGGAAGAAGAGCATAGAGAGGGTCAACAGTATACACAGTTATACGGGAGGACTTCACACCTACCTTTATTGAAGAAAAGTTCAGCTGAAAAACGGGGTTCTTCTTGCCCCTAAAGTAGCAGATGGCCCTACCTCTAACCTCTAGAAGCTGCAGTGGCTCTGATGGTCAGAAATTGACACGGTTGAAATCCCCGGCTCACCGGGTCTCTCAACTCCTCTCAACCTCCATGTGGTCCTATCAGGATGACTTCTGTTCTCTTTGGGTAGAAGGTACTTCCTTCTAACCTGAGAAAGTCCTGAGACCTCCTCCAACAGGACAGAGCCCTGGACACTGTGGATAGTCAATAGATGTGAACTGACTGCCAGGGTGGCCTGACCACTCCCGATGGACCACAAATGCTGATCTCAGAATCTTTGGCACTTTCTAAAATGTGGCTGAGCAGTAATTTGGAAGCCTAAACCCTGACTTTAGGAATTCATAAGAACAACCAATGTTTTATAAACTCAACAGAAAGTAAAATAAACAAACCCTGGGTTTTATGCTCCCTCTTGTTATTTTTATGGCAATCTCTCAATCTAGTTCAAAATGTTCAATCCCCTACCCTCTCAAGAAATACTGTATTTGGGGGAAAAGAAAACAACTATTTAATAATAACCAGCATACATTGTAATTCACCATGGGGGAATAGCTAATTAGAAGGAGACCTTGTGGTGAAAGAGTACAGGTGGCTTTCAGGCTGGCGCTGAAGTCCCTCTCCTTCTCAACCCTTGACAAGGGCCTAGCAATGAAAACAAGGATGTTTATATTTACCCAGAAGTGTGCATGGCAATTGACCATCATGGTTCTCTCAATGAGCTCATCAGGACATTCTAGAAGGTGATGTCCAGAGACCACGCCAGCATTATTGACCAGGACCGAGACCTCGCCAACCTCCTTGCGGACTCTTTCAGCCGTCAGGTAGACATTCTCCCTCTTCCCCACATCACAGGTGTAGGTAAAAACCTGCAAGTTACAGTGGGGCAGAATTTCTTCCTCACCATTCCCCGCTGTCCTCAGATGTCCAGATGAGGAGAAAAATGGAACAGAGAAGGGAGTGCAGAAAGTAAGTCACATGGCAATCAGTAGGACAAAGATCATAAAAAACAAAATACTACAGTGAGCTTCAAATTTCTAACACCGTAAGGCCTGCCAATGACTGAACTTACAGCTGCCTTCCTCCCCTAAAATCTTTGGGAATTACAGCAATTTACTGGATAACTTTGCCTAGGGGAAAGTAATTGTGACAAGCCCAATACAAGTAGACCACATGGGATCAGCTTGCTGGAGCTAAGGACACCTGCAAAGAACTGATCTCAGCTCAGAGAATAACACACAATACATAATCTTTTTTTTTTTTTTTTTTATAGGGGAAACAGTGGCCAGAAACAGCTCTTAATCTTTAGTATGAGCACCCTCAAAATAGAAACTCACTTCAAGGCTCACAAATCAAAACTGTAATTAATAATCTGAGTTCATATCCAAAGCCAAGAAATGAATCTAAAGTTTCTCATGAAGACGTGGAGGTCACTGGCTTGTTCTAACTGGGGTAGCTGATTCCCCTAAGTACCCTCACAAGTCAAGTTTACAGGTAAATACGCAATTTTACCACATAAGAACTCAAACAATTTAAAAACCAAAATCTCTATCCTGAAAAATGAATACCCTTATCTTTCAGGTTTTGGCAGGGAGCACAGAAATCTGTATTTGCTACACCTCCATATGACCACTGAAAATTGAATACGTTTAGCCTTAAGTTAAAAATGCAGCTACCAATCAGTTTGGTGACAAATGATCAATTTAGGGAAGAAGTGGTGCCCACATCAGTGTTCAATGTTTTCCTGGGAATAAAAAAATTCTGCCAAAAAGCTTGCTTTTTTAAAGTCATTATCAGATTTCCTGGACCAATTTACGGTCGGTTATGGACTCTGCTCTGGCTTTTTTTTCCCCCTAAAGCAGAAATTCGGGTTAGTTAATAAGTATACAGAAATGCAGATTTCCTCGGGTGACCAAAAACATGGAAGCGATTTACAGTGAAGCTTAAATCCTTCGAGCGCTTTCTCAAGTGGCAGGACATCTTTCCATTGCGCTCAGCGAATGTAACTAAAGCACTCATCGCTGGTGAAACAATGTGATTCTTTCCCCCCCGGCTGAAGTTACAGCGACATCGTCAATACTGCCCTAGTCTAGGCGGCGGAGACCGCGGTAACACAGATCCTGCTTCAGTCGTGTCTGAGAACTTCCCAAAGGCACTTTAGTTTCCCATCGCGCCGCCTGCCAAGTCGGAGCGAGACGTGTCTTTGGGATCCAAACCTGTGTTAACAAGTTCTCTCTGCCTTCCCTACCCTCAGAGGGGCTGGGAACCCCCCCCCGGCTGTCCCGAAGAGACGGGACCTCCGTTAGGGCTGGACGCTTTCCCCCTTCTGACACGGAGGTGCCACGCTCCTTCATCGGGGAGCAGATTCCACGGGCCTTCCCGACGAGCGGTGGGCTGTTCTCTTCCTCGAGAGCGGGGCTGCCCGTGGCCGTGGGTCCCGGGGCCTTCCGGGGCAGGGCGCGGGGCGGGGACGGGCTTGACCCAACAATGCTGGGCGCGGGTCCGAGTTACCTTGCAGGGCCGCGGCGTCGGCCGCCTCCAGGTCGCGGTAGATGTGGCGCACCATGCCCGCCGTCTCCTCGTTGCTCTGCGTGTTAATGTCCCAGAGCACCAGCAGCGCCCGGCGCCGGGCGAATTCGAGCGCGAAGAGGCGGCCCAGGCCGCTGCCGGCGCCCGTGATCAGGCACACCTGGCCCGCCACGCTCTTCTCCTTGGGCCGCACCAGCCAGCGCGCCGCGGCCAGCACGAACGCCCAGAGCACTTTGAAAGTGACCACGAAGAACTCCACCACGATGTTCATCGCGCCGCCCGGGGCCCCGCACGAGCCCCGCGCCCGCGCCCACCGCGCGCCGGGCAGCGCCACCCCCGGCCCCCGGGGCGCTTGTCAGAGCCGCCGGCACCCGCGGGCAGCGCCCCGCGCCCGCCCCCCAGGCGCCCGCCGGGCCGGAGTGCGCGGCGCCGCTCCCCGCCTGCGCGGGGCCGCTCCCGCCCGGGCTCGGCGCGGGGGCCCCGGGCTGCGCCCGCCGCGGTCGCCGCCCGGCTCGGCGCCTCCTGCCGGCGGCCGCCCGCGGCTCCCGGTCGGCCGGCTCGCGGCAGCCGCGGTGACAGCCGCGAGTCAGGCGACGCGCGCTGCCCGCATGGCCAAGCTGCCGCCGCCCGAGCGTCCCCGGAGCCGGCGCGACGGCTCCCTCTCAGCCCGCGGGAGGGCTGCGCGGCGGAGGCGGCGCGGGCCGGCCGGCGGCCGCCGGAGTTGTCAACTTGACCCAAGTTGCGAGCGGGTGGGAGAGTGGGGCGCGCGGCCGCGGGGCGCCGGGAAGGGGCGACTCGCTCGGCGCAGGCGAGCGCCGGCCCCGCGGTCTCGCGTCCCCCTGCCCTGCGCTCCGCGCGGCTGTCACCCGGGCCCCCGGCTCCGCAGCGCAGCGCCGCCTGCGAGTCGGAGCGCTCCCGGCCGGCTCTGAGCGGGCTCCACGCTCCGCGCTATATAACCCGCGACCGGGAAGAGCCGGCGGCGGCATCGGCATCGGCCCTCCCTCCGCTCGGCCTCCCCGCCCCCGGGCGCACCCCGCCCCCGGCCCAGCCCCCCGCCCGCCAGCCGTCCGCGGAGCCGCGCGGGGCAGCCCCTCTCACATGGCCGTGGCCGCAGCCTCCAGCCCTCGGCGCGCCTCCCTTCGCGACTCGCGCCCCCCGCCGCGGGCTGCCCGGCCTCCGCCTGCCGGTCCCAGCGGCCGGCAGAGCCCCGGCCATCCTCCTCCGGCCGCCCGCTCCCCGCGGGTCCCCGTCTCGCCACTTTCCGCGAAGCGGGGGACTCCGGACGGCCCCGCCTGCGATCAGGCGCCGCGGAAGACAGCCCTGCAGGCTGCGGGGACGACGGCGAGGACCTCGGCCGCGCGGCGCCGGGGGTGTCGTCCGTGGCCACGGCTGGCGGGGAGCGGGAAGGCGGCCAGAAGGGACTTCGAGTCGCAGCCAGCGGCTTGGGACGTGGCCCGAAAGGCTCCCGCTTTCCTGGCCGGAGCCACCAGCGGCGGTTGCCTACAGTCCGGGTCAGGCGTCGCTCTCCCGCCCGGCGGGCGAGAGGGTCACGCATGCTGGGACTTGTAGTTCGCAGCCGTGAGGCGTGTCCTCTGGGGACATCGGGGGAGGAACTCAAGCCTGATCCTGTCAACGTAGCCTAGGGAGTAGGACCCCGAGTCGTCACGGTGTCAGCAGTCTTTGCTCGAGAATTGATTAAAAAGCCTAATCACATGCACTTGTTTCCTCATACAAATTTTACCTGAAAGTTAGTTGGAAGAGACTGAATCAGGAGCTCTCAGTTCTGCGTCCGCAAGGCGGGTTTTCAGTTCCGGATTCTTTTCCGGCTGGTTCTAGGACACCT
>CAUYQG010273770.1:0-10687 GCA_963574415.1 Tarsius wallacei
GGCTAATTTTTTGATTTATTGTAGAGATGAGGTCTTGCTTGCCCAGGTGGGTCTCGAACCCACGGGCTCCGGCAATCCACTCACCTCAGCCTCCCAAAGGCGCAGGATTACAGGCTGAGCCACCGAGCCCGGCCTGTTTCATTCTTTATCCCACACTACAGCACACTAAGGAAGGCAGCTGAGAGTTCCATCCAGCCACTGACTTCAGTTCAATGTAAGAGTGCAGGATCTCTCATTTCCTTGGAAGTGCCTCCGGGGAATGATTGAGAGCCTTAAGGTCTGCTTCACTAAGATTTCTTTTTCTTTCTTTCTTTCTTTCTTTCTTTCTTTCTTTCTTTCTTTCTTTCTTTCTTCCTTCCTTCCTCTTTCTTTCTTTCTCTCTCCCCCTCCCCCTCTCTCTCCCCCTCCCCCTCTTTCTCCCCCTCCCCCTCTCCCTTCCCCTCCCTCTTTCTTGTCACTGCACTCTAGCCTGGGTGACAGAGTGAGATGCTAAGGTTTCTTAGAAAGCTCCATGCATAAATGAGCTTAAAGCATAGATGCAGTTTTTCACAAAGCGAGATTTTTTCAGTTGTCAAAACTGAAAACATTTTTCTATTTTGCCATTAAACAAAAATGTCAGTCCTGTTACACAGCACCTATCCAACTTGGCAGAGTTGTATATGGTTAGTTTGCCTTTAGGTGGATTTCTTCAGGGTAGTTGATATAGAAGTTAATACCTTAATGCTGTAACTTGATTTTCAAGTTAAAATAACCTTTCATTTTATGCCAGGAGGTTAATACTATAAACTTTTTAGTTTATCTTGATTTGTTAAAAAAAATAAGCACATTATCGGGAAAGATAACTTTTGAATTAGGTTCTATCCAATAATGAACATTTTAAAGAATTACTGGAAGTCAAAGCTTGTTAATTCAGTTGTGATAATGTTAAGAATGTTCTAGTACTTATCCAGGTCCTCCAGTGGTCAAGGATATAGGCTCTGGAACCATCTTCACAGTTTACCTTAGGACCTCATGTATGGGTATCACTCATATAGCGAGGGATGATAACAATTAACACTACTTCATAGGATGACTGTGAAAATTAAATTACTTACTATATCCAGACTTTTGAAGAAGTGTCCTGAATACATAGCTGCTGTTGATATTTGGCTTTGATTTTTATTAGCCTAAGAGTACTTATAAACATGCAGTTTTTCACAAAGTGAGATTTTTTTTTTAACTTGTTCAAACTGAAAACATCTTTCTATTTTATCATAAAACAAAAAATGTCAGTCCTGTTACACAGCACCGATACAACTTGGTATAATTCTGTAGACAAAAAAGGAAACTTGAGGTCTACTCTAGACTTTCCTGAGTATCTGCAAGCAGCCATGCTTCACCTCTGTCTGCCTTGTTTATTCATTTATAAAAATGAGATTGGGTTTAAACTGGTTGATCTCTAAAATTCATTTTAGTCCCACTGTTCTGTTTTTTTTGGTCTTCCATTGAATCTTAATTGTATGAATTAAAGAGCTAGCTCTAGTTCATGAGGAGAGAGCATTTTACAACCTGGAGAAGAAAAAGACTTGTGGTGAGGAAGACAAGAAAATCTTACAGAAACTTTAAGGGCTGGAGAATAACTAGGCTTGCTTCATGTGATTCAAAACTTATATCTGTAGTTGGATGGGAAGTGCTCTTGATTCAGTGTAATGGGCACATTTCTAACAGTTACTCCTGTCTACCATTGAAATGGGCCACCATAGGCAGTGGGTACTTCTTAATGCTTGAAGGACAAAAGTCAAGGTCACATTGGCAAATGATGCTTCAGAGACAAGTTGAAGTTATTTAAGCTTCAACCAGGGATGATACCCGATGACTTTAACCTTCTGGCCTTCCATGGGTGGAAATTATGGCATGATAAAGTTGTTAAAATAGTTAAGGAAAACCTATTGTAGTGTGACTCAGTAGTCTTGATTTTAACTGAATTATAATAATAATGATTCATATACTGAATTTTTTTAATCTGCATTTTTTTTTGAGAGGAGTGAAGTGGCGAAGTACTGTTTGTTCTCAGATTTGAAAACATTGCTTCTCTAAATCTTGGGTAGTTTTTGATGATTCATCTGAGAAAACAGTACTTTTCTTCTTTTTGCTTAGTCTTGGAATGCTTGCCACTTTTCTCCTAACCTAAGCTGGGAACTTGAGTTTGTGTTCTTAGGTCCTGTTGAGTTACATAGCTAAATTTGTCATTGACTATGTGGGTGTGTTGCCAACTTCTCTGGTTATATTTACCAGTCTGGACAATTTTGATAGTGTTATCTTCTTCCAGTTTCTGCTGTGAAGTAATCTTTGAAGAAATATATGTAGGGGAGCAGGCCCTTAGGGAAAAAGGCATTCTTACTACTTTTATTAAATTATAATGCTCTCGTTCCCAATTTTTCAACAAATAGAAATAACAGTAATATTAACTATTTGTTAACTATTGAGAACTTCACAGTCACTTGTCCCCCATCTCATTTAATTTCCACAAATTCTGTGAAGCAATTATTACCAAGCCTAAGAGAGGTTGAATAACTTGCCAAGGCCATTCAGGTAGTGGTCAACAAGGGAACCCTTCTCTCACCCTGCCTTTGTCTATTTGAAAAGGTTATGTGTGTGTTTGCATTTCCTAAACTACCTCATGTTTCCCTTACCCACTAAGTGTCTTGTTCCTGCTGAATTGAGATTAGACTTCACTGCACTAGTGGATACATCAATTTATGGCAGGGTTGCTCAACCTTAGCTCTACCGATAATTCTTTGTTGGGAATTGTCCTGTTCATTGTAGGGTGTTTAGCAGCATCCCTGGCCTCTTACTACTAGAAGAGTTGTGGCACTAAAAATATCTCCCAAGACACTGCCAAAAGTCCCCTCGGATGTGAAATTTCCCTTGTTGAGAACCATTGACTAATGGACGCCTGTTAGCTAGCTCTCTGGAACGGTTAAGATCTTCCTACTCCTGTCTGGTTTCTCCTTGTTCCCAGCTTTGTGCAAAACCTTCTCCTCCCTGACTGTGCTTTCCTCAGCTAATTAGGTGGAAAGTTGCCAAGTGGAAGGTGGAATCAATAGGGAATAGGGCAGAGCTAGAGTCAGGTGTGGTTCTGGGTAGTGACTGAGCCCTGCAGTACACAGATGGGCGTGTTTTTTGGTGGGGGCTAATGATTAGAGTGTTGCAACAAAAATTCTGTGATGCAAAAATAAGCTGACAACGACACTGGTGGCCCTAGCAGACAACAATAATAAGGTATGTGGTATTTTCATGTTGTCTCAGGCTTGCCTTGAGAATCTGGGGCTATGAAAGAAAGCTCCGGGGATGTTTTCTATTTAATGTTTTTATTTGAAGGAAGCAAAGAAAAGTGAAACTGGCCCTTGGTGAACTTTCATATTCAATATAGGTTTCAATTTTCAAGTGACTTTAATAGGTATAGTCCATTTTTTTACACGTGTGAAATGAAGTGGGAGAGTTTGTAAATGTGAAGCAGCAAATGTTTACTGAATGCAGCTGAGGATAGTGCCATGCCCTCAAAAAATGCTTGGAGTACCGAGGGAGTGGAGGGAGACAGGCAGATGGGGAATGACACTACCATGTAAAGAATGATAGCTTGCAGGTAGTGAGGCAAGTAAGATCTCATAGATAAACCAGACACAGAGACAGGTGTTCCCAGTCCCTGCTTATGTTCATTTTAAAAGTCACTGTTTGTTTTTAGTATTTCTCTTCTGGGATTTATGATTTATTTTTACTTAGTTAAGATCATCTTGGGAGGCAGAAAGGAGGGTAAGGGTTAAAAAAATGCCTATTGTGTACCATGCTCACCGCCTGAGTGACAGGCTCAATAGAACCCCAAACATTGCCCAGTATACCTATGTAACAAACCCACATGTATGCCCTTTGAATCTAAAATTAAAAAAAAAATTTAACATTAAAAAAATCCTGAATGCCTATTTTTATAAACTTAATTGTCTTATTATATTTCCCATTTTTGATAACTTTTAATGACTGCATATTGCATTTTGTGGTTATATTCTCTTTTCTTGAAGATTAGCAGCTTATTAAGCTTTTTAATTTTTAAAATTTTTATTTTAAAGATGTGGGGTACAATTCAGGGTTAGGTATACAAATGGTCATTGTACAGGTAAAGTTTGGGGTTATATCTGAAATGGTTTATTTACCATTTCCCTATTGTTTAACATGTAGGTTATTTTAAAGAATTTTGCTACTGTAAATATCTTTTGATTAATATCTTTGGGCATCAATTTTAATTTGAAGTTTAGATTTTTTTTCTTTCAGACAGTTTCATGAACTGGAGTATGAATATTTTTAAGGCTCTTGATTCATGTTGCTGAACTGCTTTCCTGAAAGGTTCTAATTAAGCTTCCCAGGCATTGAGTTGCCATTTCAGGGTATCCTTGCCAATGCTGGTGTTTTTTGGCCTGTTTTTTCCCTCTATTTCACTGTTTATTACAGTGTCTTGAGAGACAACCACACAATCACTGTTGGGGCAAACGTCTACATAATACATCCACAACTGGGCAACTTATAGGTCTATTTTCACAATCCAAAACATGGCCAATAATCACCTCCAAGTAAATTAAAACTGCTCTTACCACACACAGATGTAAGGCAGTGTCAGGAGGGTTTGTAACTTAGTCCACTGACAGCCTCAGGCACGATGCAGGCATTAACCACGGCCAGGTCTTCTCCTTGGTTTAAACATAGTCCGGCCTCCTCCGTGTTGTCTTTTCTGTCTGCTTTATCTTGCTACAGCCCAAAGTGGGATGGTGAAACATTTTCAGAGGTGATGTCCAACAAGATGTCTTACCCAGCTCTTCCCACCCCGGGAGACATGGCTGTGAGAAGCCAAGCTGTGGCCAGCATGGAGCCCAGGGTGGGGTCACACCTGTAACCCACTAAAGCCACCAACCATGTGGTGTCTGGGTGGTCTCCACTAACACCAGGCATGAGGATGGGGTGAACAGACGTGCCAGTCCAGGGATTATTTATTTATATTTGGCTAAATTGGTGTTTTTTAAAAAAGCAAATCACTGATTTAACAGGTGGAAAATATCTCATTATTTCTTTGCCTGTTTGTTATTAGTGAAGTTGGCTTTTTGTTGTTTGTTTTTCTTTTTTCTTTAAAAGTTCATTAGCTTCTTTTGTGGGTTGGCTGTGCATATTTTTAAAAATTAGTCCTTGAGAGTGTTACTACTTTTTTAAAAATTTGCTTTAGCCGGGCTCGGTGGCTCAGCCTGTAATCCCACGCTTTGGGAGGCTGAGGTGAGTGGATTGCCTGAGTCCGCGGGTTCGAGACCCTCCTGGGAACTTGGCAAGACCTCATCTCTACAATAAATCAAAAATTAGCTGGGCATGGTAGCGCGTGCCTGTAGTTCCAGCTACTTGGAAGGCTGAGGCAGAAGGATCATCGGAGCCCAGCAGGTCGAGGCTGCGCTGGCCGGGAGCGGCCCCTGCACTCCAGTCTGGGTGACAGAGTGAGACTCCAACTCAAAAATAAATAAATAAATAAATAAATAAAATTTGCTTCATACAGCGGCTTTATATATTAAGGGTAGTGGCATTTTGTATGTCATATTGTCAAAAACACTTTCCAGCTTTTCAGTTGTCTTTTGCTTTCTGGGTAACTTTTGATATGATTTTAAACTTACAGAAAAAGTATACAAAGAGGATGGGGAATTACCACATATCCTTTATTAAGATTCACTGATTGTTTATATTTTACTCGATTAGCTTTATCACCCTTTCTCTCTCTCTATATATATGTGCATTTTTTTCTGATTGATTTAACTTTAAGTTTTATATGTCCTAAGAACACTTCAGCATGTTGTTTCTAAGAGCTAGCGTATTCTTACATAATTTACACGGTAAAATTATCAGTGAAGAAATTTAATAATTGGAAGAGTGTTATCTAATTCACAATCCATACTGAAATTTCAGTAGTTATCCCTATGGTGTCCATTATTGCCCTTTGTTTTCCCTGTCCAATAGCCTATCCAGGATCATCCTGAATTTAGTTCTTGTATTTCTTTAGTCTCTTTTAATCTGGAATAGTTCATTAACCTCTCTTTGTCATTCTTGACGTTGACATTTTGGAAAAGTGCAGAGCAGCTGTTTTCTAGAATGTCCCTCATTTCATGCTTTGTCTGAAGGTTCCTAATGGCTGGATTCGAGTTGTATATTTTAGACAATGATAACAAAAAAGTGGTTTTTATTCTTCCCAGTGTAGCATATTAGGAGCCACCTGATGTCAGTTTTTTCTCTTTGAAGTTCATATGTATGGACTCTATATAAACATCCTATTCCTCATTAAACTTTCAACCACTAGTTTTAGCAACCAATAATGTTTTTCCAACTTCATACTTCCTTCTGTAGCTATTAATAAGCATTCTGTTGTAAAGGAAGAGCTGTCCCTCCTTTCCTGGTTATTTCCTAAATGGTTTTTCTCTCCTTCCTCCACCTCCCATTTATTCAGTTATTTATTTGAGTGATTCATATACATATCCATATTTAGTGGCCTATAATTCATTACTTATTATTTTAATACTCAAATTGTCTCAGATTTGGTCTGTATAAGCCCTTTCAGGCTAGTTCCTGTGTCCATTTTATGTATCTTCACAGTTCTTTGGCACTTATTTACTTTCTGGTGCAATAAGATGCTCTGGGCTCATTTTGTAAGCCCTTGGGTCAGCTTTTCTTTTTTTTCTTTTTTTTTTTTTTTTGAGTTGGAGTCTCACTCTGTCGCCCAGACTGGAATGCAGTGGCTCCTGGCCACTGCAGCCTCGACCTGCTGGGCTCCAGCGATCCTTCCAGCTCAGCCTTCCAAGTAGCTGGAACTACAGGCACGCGCTACCACGCCCGGCTGATTTTTTATTTATTGTAGAGATGAGGTCTCGCCAAGTTGCCCAGGCAGGTCTCGAACCCGCAGTCTCAGGCAATCCACTCACCTCAGCCTCCCAAGGCGCGGGATTACAGGCTGAGCCACCAAGCCCGGCTGGGTCAGCTTTTCTTAGAGGAGCCTTGTTCCTATTAGTGGGGAATGGTATTGGAAAATTAAGATCTGGGTACATGATATACTTATTGCAACTGGTGTGTCATTACTTCTAGGCAAAGCTAGGATATATTCTTATTTTTTGTTTATTTTTATGTATTTAGTTATATCCTTATTTTTATCTATACATCTGCATTAGCTCATTTTAGTGCTGCTATAACAAAATACCCGAGACTAGGTAATTAAATAATATAAATTTATTTCTTACAGTTCTGGAGTCTGGGAAGTTCAAGATCAAGGTGCTGGCATTCAGTGTCTGATGAGGGCCTTCTTGTTGTATCCTCACATGGTGAAAAAAATGGAAGGGCAAAACTGCTGAGCTAGTTCCCTCCAGCCTTTTATAGGGAACCTTTTAATCACTTCCTAAACACCCTACCTCTTAGTATTATCTCACTAGTGAATAAATTTCTCTCTTTCTTTCTCCTTTCTCCCTTCTTCCCTCCTTCCCTCCCTCCCTCCCTTCTTCCCTTCCTCCTTTCTTCCTTCCCTTCCTCCCTCCCTCCTTCTTTCCTTCCTTCTTTCTATCCTTCCTTCCCTCCTTTCTCTCCTTTCTCTCCTTTCTCCCCTTTCTCTCACAGGATCTTGCTTTGTCACCCGGTCTGGAGTGCAGTGGTGTGATCATATCTCACTGCAGCTGAGTAGCTGGGACTACAGGCACATGCCACCATGCCTGGCTGATTTTTTTTTAAATCATTTTTATTTTTTGTAGAGATAGCAACTGGCTATGTTGCCCAGGCTGTTCTTGAACTCCTGGCCTCAAGCAATCCTCTTGCCTCAGCCTCCCAAGTAGCTGGTATTAAAGGTGTGGGCCATTGCACCTGGCCTGCGATTAAATTTCAATATATAAATTTTGAGGGACACATTCAGACCATAGCAACATCTATATATACACACAAATATATATTAAAAACTATGATTTTATATTGATACTACCAGTGTTAATCCATCACCCTGAGGGTACTTCTAGTTCTCCCTTATGTTGTTGAATTTTATCAAATACTTTTTTTGCAACCTGCTCACACTCTGTGCAAAGATATTATATGTTTGTTTCTAGAAGTTTTGTAGTTTTGGCTTTTAGGTTTACATCTATAATCAATCTCAAATTGTGTTTTATTTATGATGTGAGATAGGGGTTGAAGTTCATATTTTTTCTATATGAATAGTCAATTGATCCAGCACCATTTGTTGAAAAGCCTTTTCATTCCACATTGAATTACTTTGGTGCCTTCTTTTGAAAATCAGTTGTCTGTGTAAGTGCGAATCTGTTTCTGGACTTTCTATTTTTTGCCCTTGATCTGTTTGACTATCCTTAGGCCATCACAATACTCTCTTTATTATTGTAGCTTTGTAAGAAGTCTTGAAGTCAGATAGTGTGAGTCCTTCAACTTTGTTCTTTTTCAAGATTGCTCTGGCTATTCCAGGTCCTTTGTATTTCCATTTAAATTTTAGAATCAAATGGCCAGTTTATATAAAAATGCCTGATGGAAATATGGTTGGAACTGGGATTTGGACAGAATCAACATCTTTACCAATATTGACTTTTCCAAATTACAAACATAGCATATGTCTTCATTTATTTAGGTATTTAATTTCTCTCAGCTGTGTTTTGTAGTTTTCAATATATGGAGCTTTTGTTGAGTTTATTTCTAAATACTCTGCTTTTTGAAATTAGGAAACCTATTGAAATTATTATTTTCTTTTTGTTGCTAGTAAATAGAAATATAGTTGAGTTTTGTATATTGACCTTGCATCCTGTGACTGTGCCAAATTTATTTAGATAAGTCTTGCTAGACTGACTTAGATTTCTTAGTTTCTTTTGTTAACAATTATATAGCCTGAAGAGAAAGTTTTACATCTTGCTTTCCAATGTTTATGCCTAATATTTCTTTTTCTGGCCATATTACACAAGCTAGGACCTTTTATATACTGTAATATTGGGTAGAATTGGTGAGAAGTAGGCATCTTTACCTTATTGTCAGTCTTTGAGGGAAATCCCTCAGGAAATCATTGAGAGTATGTTATTTACTGTAGGTTTAGATGATTGAGGAAATTTCTGTCTGTTTCTAGTGTGCTGAGATTTTGTTTTCTTTTGTTTTTCTAAACCCAGGATGATGTTGAACTTTGTCAAATGCTTTTGTTGCATCTGAAATTGTGGTAAATGACATTGACTTTCAAATGTTAATTCAGACTTTCTATTCTTGGGGTAAACCTTGCATGGTCTTTTTAAAATAAGTTATTGATTTTGATTTTTCCATTGTTTCGCTAAGGATGTTTTCATCTATGTTCATGAATTATGGACATGTTTTGTAGTTTTTTGTAATAAAAAAAAAGCTTTGGTAATAGGTTTATGCAAACCTAAAATGAGTGGGGAATTGTCTTCTCCTTTATTTTCTCCTCATATGTTTGATAGAATTCATCAGATAGAAGCCATCTGAGTTTTGAGTTTTCTTTTTGCAAAAGGGTAGGCTAACCAGTATAATTTATTTAATAGATATATGACTATATTTTTGAAATTTCATCTTGTGTTACTGTCAGTGGTGGAAAGTATTTTGTTTTGCACATTATCACTAGTGTTCATATGGTATTACTTTCTTCATCCCCTCTTTTTTTTTTTTTCAACTTTACTTGAAAACAATTTTTAAAAATACAGGATCCTACTCTATACTGACTGGAGTGCAGTACGCTTCCTTTTTTTTTTTTCGGTAGATCTTAGTTTTTATCTGGTGTCATTTGCTGGGGATGAATTTCCTTAGTTTTGATTTATTTGACCTTGTCTTTACTTTGCCTTCATTTCTCGAAGATGGTTTTGCTGCATGTGGTGTTCTAGGTTGATAATTTCCTTTTAGTACTATAGATGTTGTTGCATTGTTTCCTGGCTTCTTCTTCTGTTTTTTTTCCTTCCTTGATAAAAGATCAGCTGATATTCATATTGTTGTTACTATTATTATTGTTATTCTTATTGTTGTTTCTTTTTAGTTTCAAGATTTTTCTTTTGTTGGTTTTCAGTAGTTTGTCTACAACGTTCTCAGCTATAGTTCTGTTTTTATTGATCCTACTTAGTGTTTAAGTTTCTTGGATGTATAAGTCAGTATTTTTTATTAAATTTGGGAAAGTTTTAGTTATCATCAAATATTTTTTCTGCTCCAATTTCACTCTTTCTTGCCTGCATTTTCTATCATATGTATGTTATATTGCTCGATATTATCTTAGAGGTGTGTGAGAGTTAGTTTTTCTCCGGTCTTTTTTTCCCTCCATTTTTCAATTTGGATAATTTCTATTCATTTGTCTTCTAGTTCACAGACTTTTTGTCTTATCCATTCTACTATTAAGATCAAAGAGCTACTTGGAAGGCTGAGGCAGAAGAATTGCCAGAGCCCAGCAGGTCGAGGCTGCGGTGGCCGGGAGTGGCCACTGCACTCCAGTCTGGGCAACAGAGTGAGACTCCAACTCAAAAAAAAAAAAAGATCAAAGCGTGAATTTTTACTATTAAGATCAAAGAGTGAATTTTTTTTTTTTTTTTGAGTTGGAGTCTCACCCTCTTGCCCAGGCTGGAGTGCAGTGGCATGCTTATAGCCACTGCAGCCTTGACCTCTTGGGCTCAGGCGTTCC
>CAUYQG010273776.1:0-13852 GCA_963574415.1 Tarsius wallacei
CCACGCCCAACTAATTTTTTGATTTATGGTAGAGATGAGGTCTCGCCAAGTTGCCCAGGCGGGTCTCGAACCCATGGGCTCAGGCAATCCACTCACCTCAGCCTCCCCAAGCGAGGGATTACAGGCTGAGCCACCGAGCCCGGCTTGGAAATGTTTTTAAATGTGTACTGGTCCTATTTGTGTGTGCTTTGAGTAGAACAATTGAAATTCACAGTGCGGACACCACCATTATAATTTTAGTCTGTCTGTATTATTGTACTGATTAATCGAAATGAAATGTGTGTGTTAATAATGCTACTCCACATTTATTTTGTTTCATAGCCTGTGTAGTAAACAGAGGCAGCCTAACCTCTAATTTAACAGCTACAGAGCATGATAACGTCTGTTCCTTGCAGAGTGACACAGTCTGCTCTGTTTTGCCCAGATGTGTGAGCATTCAGTTCCTCCTAATGGGGCTATTTAGGCTGCAACCATTAAAAGTCACTAACTTTACATAATCACATGCTGTTTGTTCCTTAACAGCTGAAAACTTAATTAGGAGGCTGTTTGCCAAACAATATTAATCTTTCCTTTAAATCAGAGCTACTAACACTTCATTCTGCTCTTTAGAGAAGTACCTTTCTAGCAAATATCACTTATTCTTTATGATGAGAAGCTATCCTTATAGCAGCCACAATCCTGCATTCTTCATCTTATGTTACCTACCTCATCAAAGTCATCACCAAATACAACCCGTTGGGAAAATGCTTCTGAGATTTCTTGGGCGATGTCCTGTTGCTCTGTGATATCTTGCATTAAATCATCTATTTTGTTCAGATCTCTGGGAAATAATATTTTGTTGAACTTTTTTAGGATTTATCTTATAATTATACATTTAGATATAATCCCATTTGGAAAATGAGTCAATTTATGATAAACACATGGTTACTTCAGTAGGATAGCAAAATTCCTGATAATATTTACCAACTTTAAAGATAATTTGCATTTCAAAAAAGTAATCATTCATATATGTTACATATTAAATAAATAGCTATTACATTTGAAACTCACTAAAAAATTATTTTATAACAATAAATATTTGCAGACCCATCTTGAAATTTTGTAAGGGAGGACATATGTAAAATTTAAATATATGCCGCTGTCTCTCAACTCTACAGGAAATGGTGCCATGGACCTCCAAGGACCACCACCACAAGATGAGTGATGGCAGTTCTCAGCAGAAGCTGTTGCAGTCCTCTGTAAAAGCTCAGCGCTGGAACCAGAGATCCAGAATACCTATTTCTAGAATACCTAGTAAATCTAAGATCCTGGCTTCCTGAGGGCTTTCTTATAGCACCAATACCCTGGAAAGTTGCTAAAGAGAACAGGATTAAGCCCATAACCCTCAGAAGAATCAGCAACTGCAGCAAAGGAACCCAGTAGCCAGAGGCTCAGGATGGACAGCTGATTTGAAGACAATTTCTAGCACCTAAGTTCCACTGGCCCCTAACCCCCTGCTTATGCTGTCAGTGTCTAGATGTCAGGTTCTGAACTATTTCTATAGTACCCAGTCTCTGAATCATTCCTCCAATTTTGAAACTAGGCCAAACTGATGGAATACAAGAGAAGTGACTATGTCTCTCATTACTAAGTAACCTAAATACTAAAAGTTTGATTCCCAGTGGAATTAATCTTTTGTGAATTTCTCTGACTCTGTATACTGTGAAAGCTGAGTATTTTGACATATTTTCAAGCAGTAATAAAAAAGAATACTTTTACTACCCTCCGACTACCCCTTATCTCTAATCCTTATTATTCTATTTATAATGAACATATTTATTAAAAGGAGCATGAGAAATGTATAGCTAAAATTTGGCAGTGAATTTTTCTCAAAAGAAACATAATGATATGATGCTGCTAAGCTACCTGGAAACAAAGGTTGATTTTGTATTTTTAGCACCCAGCTTACAGAAACCTTAGAGAATTCTAACTCTGATAATGAATCTAATGATCTCCTCCCTGAAGCTGTCAAAATGGTGGCTGATTGTTAATGAACTATCCAGACAAGAAAACATTAGCAAGGTTAATATTCTGCACTGCCCCCAGTTTTTACCTTTTCCATGTTTTCCCATCCTACAGAAATTTGTCTAGACAGCTCAGGCATTTCCTGCTTTTGTGCATCTTTGGCCCAAGTTCCACTATCATGTCCAGTAACAGGAAAAGATCAAGTACCAGGCATTTATTTCCTGTGTCAATGTAAAGTAAATTTTCACCAGCCCCACTACCACTATGACTATTAATTACTGAGTGCTTACTTTGTGCCAGGAACTATGCTAAATGCATTCCATCTAGTATCTCAATGAATCTCACGATAACCACCTGAAGTAACTAAGTACTATTATTATCTCCAATTTACATATAAGGAAGCTGAATCAGGGAAAGGCAAAGTAATTTGCCCAAGGGATAGTCAGCAGTAGAGCTGGGATTATAATCCAGAAAATTTGGCCTCCAAATCCGTGCTCATAACTGTTTTTCTAAGTCAGTCATTCCTAAACATTGGCTAGCATGAACATTGGCTAGAACCTGTTTTTGTTAAAAACAAAAAGGTCCAAAATCTATCCTAGTTCAAGAAACCTAGGCATTTGCTTTCTCTTTATTAACTCTCCACCAAGAGAGTTTCTGAATCTCTCCAAGCTTGACAACCACTGTTCCGTAGTTCTAACACCCTCACAGATATTGACATTGAAGTCCTTTAAACATTGTAGAGTTAAAGTATTTACAGGTAGAGTATCTAAAAATTGTGAAGGCACTGGGAACTATTATGGGCAAAAGTAAACATCCTTTCTTTTTAAATTTTTTGTTGCTGTTGTTCCCTATAACCTCTAATCTTTCTCTGAGAAAGCATTTCATTCACTATATCAAAGAGCCTCAAAGAATAAGCTCATTCCTGCCAATATCATCATGTAGTTCTAAAGGCTCTTCCCAACAATGAGAATTTATGACGCAGAGGGAGACCAAAGTCACTCACATGTTTTCATGAACTGCTTTCATCGCTTTTGCTGCAAAGCCCATGTTCCTCAACACCTCGGTGTTGGTATGTGAGTTCTCCAGGGCTTCTCTCTGAAACTCAATGGTGGAAAGTGTGCCATCAATCTGAGTGAGCTGTTTCTCAAACCTCTTCTTTCTCTTTAATGCCTGTAATGCAGCTAAATAAGGGAGAAGTCACATTAATTAGGAAAGAGACCAAGACACTTATTCAAGAGATGTTTGCTCAGTCCAACCATAGACTTAGATTTGCTGGCAGTTAAAGATAATGGATATACCAAATAAATCTGAGAAACTTCAGTCACGTTTGTCCTTCAAACACATACAGCAACTACCAATTTCTCGAACATTTTGTTATTATTTTCTTCCAAAGATGTGGCAAGTGAAAGAGGATGGAAAGTCAATTTTTATATTCCATAAAATATGCCACAGAAATGTTTCTGTCAGTATTGGAATCTAGGAAAAGGATAGATAAAAATATGAATAAAAATTATGCTTTAGAAAAATAAACCTATAGAGGAAGAAAAGATCTTCATGACTATTGATTCTAGCCCCACTTTCTTAAGAGCGAGTTCATTGAGACCCAGAGAAGTTAAGCAATTTGCTTAAAGGTGGGCAACACTCAGCCTACAGAAATCATAGAGGATATGGTGGCAGCTGGAACCAGAACCTAGAGTGCTGAGCTGCTTGTCTTGGTCTGAAATGATTATGAGATGTGCGTTAAGGCTACATCTTACCACGAGTGTCTATGAAATCAAAACTGCTAGAGTTATACTCAAGGATCAGATGGAATACCGGTGAGGGAAGAGTATCTCCTTCAGAGAAATTATACCTAAATAATCCTCCCATTAACACTTCAACAAGATAAATGTACCTGTTTCACTCTGAAGTGAGAAACAAAGTCCTCTTGACTGTAGCATCTTGTAAAGCAACCAAAATAAAAAGGCCCTAAAATGTTCATTTTGATAAGGCACTTAGGGAGAGGGCAAAAAAGAGAATGTTTATTCAGTAGAATGTTAATATAAAGATAAATGATAATTAAATGGAATTGGCAAAAGACTCAAATGGTTTTGTAGTTTCAAAGTGAAGCAAGTTAAGTTATTGCCACAGAGATTTCTGAAAGAAGTCGATTTCTTTGTGATTCCAACAGATTTGGTTTATTTATTCCAATGCTTTTTCTTTGGTGCACAAAGACTGATAGTCATACACTTTCTTGGTGGATTTTACTGGTGATCAGTATAAAAAAATTACTACTGTTCCATCTGATGCTTTTTACCTTATATTCCATATTGTTATATTATATTCCATATTGAGATTTTCACTGAGTCTCATTTTGTAATAACGGATGTGCTATCTAATATGGTCTTTTTAATGTCATCTTTTTTTTTGCTTTCTCTTTGTTATGCTTTTTGTTCTCTTTCTCCTTTCTTGTCTTTATGTAGATTAATAAAATTTTCTTTGTTCATTTTCCCCTTTAATTGTTGGACAATGTATATTCTAAGTTTATTCTTCAAGTGGATAAAACATACACAATAGGCCAGGCTCGGTGGCTCAACCTGTAATCCGAGCACTTTGGGAGGCCGAGGCGAGTGAATTGCCTGAGCCTGGGTTCAAGACCTGCCTGGGCAACTTGGCAAGACCTTGTCTCTGTGATAAAATAAAATTATCCCGGCATGGTAGCACCCGTCTGTAGTTCCAGCTACTCAGAAAGCTGAGGCGGAAGAATTGCTATAGTCCAGAAGGTCAACGCTGGAGTGGCCGTGAGTGTGCGTGCCACTGCACTCCAGCCTGGGTGAAGGAGTGAGACTCCAACTCAAAAAAAATAAAATAAAATAAAATAATTTTTTTTAAAAAACATACACAATAATTAAGTGAGTGTTCTAGCCATGCTTAAAATTAATCGGTATCTATAATTTATTGTCTCCAAACAAGATTTCCTTCCTGTCCCAAACCCCATAATGTATGATTGAAATAATCTGCAATTTTATTAGTTCCAGATGAATACCAAGTTTTTTTGTTATACTTTCAACGTTTAAAGAAATATTTCTTAACAACAGCACTAAGCTTCATAAACACAATTTCAACAGTAATTTATACTAAACTATGGTATTTACTGGCTTATTTTTTTACTATTGCTGCTTATATTATACATCATCCTCTCTTGAATCACTTTCTTACTTTACTGGAGGAAATTTTACAGTATTATTTTTCAGAAAAGGTGCATAGATATACATTCTCCAAATAGCTATAGGTCTGAAAATGTCTTGATTTGTTTCAGACTTGAATGATATTATACATTTTTACAAAATTCTAGATTCAAAATATTTCAAAAGTTTTAGAACACTATTCCATTGCCTTTGATAGCCCACATTTCAAAATATGATAATATAAAGTTATTCTTATCTCTCTGCAGGTAATCTGTTTTCTTGTTTCCTGGAAATGTTTAAGATTTTATTTTTCACCTTGGAGTTATGAAAGTTTACCAGTATAGCTCTAGGCACATGCCTTTATTTTTTTGCTTTTTCCAACTATGCATTCAAAGAATATTTTCATTCTGAAGAATCAAATCTGTCTTCAGCTTGAGAAAAGTGTATTCTATTGTTTCCTTTATTACTTCTTTTCCCACCATTACTTCTGTCTACTCTCCTCTGAAATCCCTACTTATTTTTATTTAATTATCTCTACCATTACATACCTCCCCCGAAACATTGTGTTTTCTCTCTTTTGAAATCACTATGAGATGGATGTTGTATTCTTTGGCTCCATCCTCTATTAATTTACTTCTCTGTCTTTTTTACCTATGCTCTGAGAGAATTCCTTGACTTTTTTTCAGATGACTAACTTAGTCTTCAGTTATATTTACTATACATTTTTACCCTTTATTTTTTAAATACGTTTTTAATTTCTAAGAACTTATTCTCTAGGTGCTCATTTTTATGGCAGCTTGTTCTTGTTTTATCAATGCAATAGCTTCTTGAATTTCTCTGAAGTTACTAACACAAGTTTTATTGTTAACATCTCTCATTTCTGACATTATCTCTTTTGGGGGAGATTCTGTTGTTCACATTGCTTATCTTTATCCTTCTCTTTCATGCAATTGCCTTTCCTCAAAATTCTTCTGATCTTCTAGTTAAGGTTCATATTTATAAATGGAAGACTGGTAGAGTTAATATAAGCTGCACATCTTGTTATGGGAGAGTGTTTCCCCACAAGACCTCTCTCCTAAAAGGGAAGTCTGTCCAGAGCTCTGTGTAAGAAGTGGGTGGGGCACACTGACAGGCTTGGGGGATAGAGCAAGCACACAAGCTGGTGATTTCTACAATTGCTAAAGAAAGACTTCCTCTGGGTGTGGGTATTTCCTTTAGGAGTGATTATTTTCCTTCTCCACCCCTTCCTGCCCACTGTGGCGGTTCAGGGATACCTCAGGCTCTGTTCTATTTCTTTCTCCAGGTGCAACACCACAATTCAAGTCCTTGCCAACAGCATTTACACTTTATTCACAGAACCTATTTTGCTTAACCTGCCCTTCAGGAAACAACAAAAACAATATTTTAAAGTCAAATAGTTTAAAGTCCTTTTGATGATATCACACTCAAGAGAGGCTTGCCACATTAATGACCAGAGCTGTGTGATCGTTTTCTTCACCACACAGGTAAAATGGCCAGCAGTCCCTTCATGCCAACACTCCGTCTATGGACCTATATCTATTGTTACATTTATAATACTATATTATAATTATTTGTAAAAATCTATTCTACCCTCCCTCTCCAATGCCTAATATAAGCCCTTGGAGGAAAGATAGAGCATCCTATTTACCTGTTTCTCCAGCACCTGGTCCAGTTTCCAGTACATGGCATAAATATACAACAAAAATAAACATTTATTAAGAATTTGCTATATGTTAAACTGGTGATAAGTGCTTCACATGCATTATGTGACTTATATCATTTAACTTTCACAAAAACCCTGTGAGTAAATACTATAATATGAGGATGGCATGGTATAATGTGAAGAGTATGGCCTTTCAAGACCAGAATGTGAATCCCTCTTTCATGACTTAATAGGTGTGTGTTTTTAGGCAAGTCATTTCCTTTCTCTAAGCTTTAGTTTGCTGATCTGGAAATGGAGATTATAACAGGTTGAGTGATTGTAAGAATTAGTGACAATTTATGGAGAACACCTTATAGTGAACCTGTGAATAGTAGGGCTATTGCAATTAAATTAGTAATAGTAATTTATACAACATTCTTAATGAGATTATATATCTTATTTCTAAGACCACTGAGCAACAAATTATCCTTTTTTTTTTTTTTTACTGTAGCTCATAATACCAGAAACGTAATACTACAAAACATCTTTACACTTCAATGAGTATATTATTATTATTCAGCTGAGTATCCTAAGATGCCAAACTCCAAGTACTCATCCCCACCCAACATGACCCGAAAGTGGAATGTTCTGAATATATCTCCTCCCCATCTTGTCAAGCTGGCTCAGTGTCTATATTTATGTGAAACTTAGCTGATACCCATTGACCCTAAAGCATTTTTGTTTTCTTTTCTCTTTTCCTTTTTTTTTTTTTGAGAAATTCTTTAAGTTCTCTATTTAAAAATATTTTATGTTTCCTAGTATAAATTAATTCTAGATCACTCTTTGAAAAATCTAAGAAAGGCAATTTGATACAAAGGATGAAGCTTTGGAGTCCCTTGGACTATGTTTTAATCCTACCTCTACCACTTAATAACTGTGTAATAATCCTGATGTATGACCTTGACTCATCTTAGCTGATGTTTTCTCACTTGCATAACAATAGAAAAAATACCTAGAAGACAACAATAGAGCATTGTGTTCTGGAGTCGTCTGCTTTTGAACCTGGGCTTTCTCTCTCCATAGCTATGTGGCTTTAGATAAATTGCTTACTGGAAAATGGGGATAAAATTATTTCAGTTGTTGAGAATTAAATGAAATTACCTACCTAAAGTGTTTGGTGCAGTGTTTGGCATAGAGTAATTACAAAACATTAAAGATCTTCACCATCGTCATCATCATCATTTCCTTCATAGGTTGTTAGAGCCACATGGTGGGAGTCACATGGCATAATACCCAACCTTGCAAATGTTAGATATTAATTATAATTAGTTCTGGTTTGGACATAATTTTAAATGCCGATGTTAACGTATGGTTTCTGTTTTTAAAAATATTTTAGAGAAATTTGAAAATTCACCAAAAGTCGGGATTTCAACTTACACTATAATTTCCAGACCTCACTGTAGATTGGCCCACACCAGAGTCCCAAACCAGAGGGAGTCAAGCAGGCAATAAAAGTGTGTAAAGCAGAGAGACAGTTGGGGAAAAGGCATTCTTCGTTTTCTCTCTTGTGAGAGAGAAGGGAAAAAAATTTTCTCTACTGTAAAAATAAAAACAACGACCTGGTTTAGTGGCTCACCTCTATAATCCTAGCACTTTGGGAGGCCAAGGCAGAAGGATTGCATGAGCCCAGGAGTTAGAAGCAACATAGTGAGATCTTGTCTCTACAGAAAATTAACCAGGTGTGGTGGTGCCTTCCTGTAGTACCAGTTATTCGGAATGCTGAAGAGGAAGGTTTGCCCGAGCCCAGAAGATGGTAGAGACTATAATGAGCCATGGTCACGCCACTGCACTCCAGCCTGGGTGACAGAATGAGACCTCCAACTAAAAAAAAAAAAAGGAAAGAAAGGAAGAAAGAAAACTAGTGCAAGAGTGATGATAAAAGACAGCTGACACTGGCCTCAGTATCAGGGAGTCAAGATGAAGAAGTGGAGACCCCAATGACCTGGGAGTACAGACCTGATCTAAGGGAAGCAGCACTTCTGAGATTCAGTGCACAGTTGCCTTGCATACCTGTAGGCCCAGCTTACCACATGTTCAAAAGAAGCAGGCAATCTGGACTTGTATAAAAACTCTCCCAATTTTTAAATGCTAATTTATACTTTTCTAAAAACCCTGTGTGAATGAAACCAATGACTTCTTCATGGCTAGATCTAGCCCCAGAACCCCTGACTTCTCCTGTGATTTCTGCCTGGCTTGTTAAGCTTTCCCCAAACAGTGAGACAGGAGGCTTCTGTTCCAAATAGCCAAGAAGTGTATGTGAGTCTCTCCATGAGTTGTTTCTTACATGAAATAATGATGCCACTGATACCTCATGAGTTGGACAGGACTTAACTTTGTTTCCTAACAAACAATGTGGGAAAGGAGTAGTTGTATTTTTTCAAAGGCATGCAACAAATGCTGCAAATCAAGCCCCGCTCCTGATTTGGCAAAGAAGGACATTTTCAGAGCCGTGAAATTTAGCCTGTTTAGAAGGTGTAATTTAATCTTCCTAGCTCCTGCCTGTGCTTTTAAACAGCTGGTGAGACCTGGACAACATTCCTTCTAAAACAAAGGACTCTACTATATTCCTTTTGTGGTAAAAAAAACAGTCAGGGATCTGTCTCCTCACGTAACAGGGATGTTCCTTCAGCAGTGGAGTAGTAGAACAATGTCCTTTATGTATTGCTGCTAACAAGATACATGAAGTATTCTTACCGCAGCCCATTGGGGATTGGAACTGAAATGTAGAAATTATCCACTCAAACCAAAATCAAATTAGCTCTATGCAACTCTAATCCGCTATACTGCCAAAGGAGGAAGGCTTTCAGTCATCTAGCCAAATAACTTAAAATAGCAGAAAAGAGTTGCAGTTTCATTGCTCATGTAATGTATAGGGCGTCTTAATTTTAAAAGTCAACCTGTTGTTCTTCACTCATTCAGAATGTATAATGTGTGCATTGTTAATCCATCCATCAGCAAACAGGAAGGACCGTTTTGGTTTTTTTTTGAGTCAGAGTCTCACTCTGTCGCCCGGGCTGGAGTGCAGTGGTACAATCACAGCTCACCACACTGTGGCATGCATCACTGTACTCAGCTAATTTTGTTTTGTTTTGTTTTGTTTTTGTAGCAATGAGATCTTGCTAAGCTGGTCTTGAACTCCTGGGCTCAAGCAACCTTCCTGTCTCGGCCTCTCAAAGTGCTGGGATTACAGGTGTGAGCCACCACATCCGACCAGGAAGAGCCTTTTAGGAAGGTTCCTATCCAGTGAATCAGGGGCACTAACATGCGTAGACCTGTTTGTGAAATAGGAAACTGTATTATAATGGCTCTTCTCTAACCAAGGGATGGCTGATCTCTGGAGAAAGGTGAGACTGAAGAGCAAGCCTAGTTATGAGCGTGCTTAAGAGACGTATGTCACACACAATAATTTATGTCATCTTTTGCTTTTAACTGGGAAGTCTCATGATCATGTGTTATTTGTGGAATTTTAGTGTAAGCCCTGTTCTTACTCATATGCAAATCTCTTCATTAATTGAGTGACACCTTCTATTTATGACACTCTGTTTTAGCTCTTAAAAATCACAGTCTGAATAAGCATCATAAACATTTTTACAAGTGGAATTAAAAACAAAATATTTCTATTCAATGTCATAGATTACCTTGGAAATAAATGGGAAATACTAGAAAATTTTAGCAATCATTTGGCCAGGACCATCTCATTATGAATTTCAATGGACTTCTTTACTTTTAAAAAATATTATTTATTTATTCATTTCAATCATTTAACAAGTACACACTGAAGATCTACCACATGCCTAGCACTATGTTAGGTCCTAGAGGGACAAACAAATAAGGCTACAATCTCAGAGAGAGACAAAATATGAAATGGACATTCAATCATCTATTCATCATTCAGCAAACATTTATTCAGCACCTACTCTGTTACAGGCACTGTGCTCAGGGATACTAACATGTGCAAATTACATTTTTCACCTCAAGTAGTAGAGGCGATAAAAAGGAAAATAAGAAAAGATGTATACAAGGTACAATGGGTACACAAAGGAATGTACAAGCTCCTTCTGGAGAGCAAGGGAAGGATTCACAGAGGAAGCAATGTAAGGTCCAGGTGACTGTCTACACATAGACTCAACACATTGACCCATAAGGAACATGAAGCTATTACACAAAGGATTCCTTCAGCCCCCCTACTCTCCTTCATTCTCATACAAATGCAAAGTTTCTAGCTGAGATATATTAGAAACTAGAAACCTCAAAAGTAGAGCAAATCCCACCAGCTTGCCATACCAACTGAATCTTACATGTAACTTCCATATTTTCCGAGGTTTCCCCTATATTAAATGTCATAAGGAGGGTAAATAGCAAGCTAAAAGAAGACCAAAACATAACAATGATATATAGTGTTATATAATGTTAAAGCAGATGTCTGAGAAAGCAGTAAAAAGAAATGAGATTGGAGATAGTAAATAAAAGATATTTTGAGGAAAGGGCATTTGGAAGTGCAATATTGCTACAAGCAATCCAGTAACTTTGGACTGAATTTTGTGTTTAAAAATATGGTGATTGATTAATATTATAAAGTACAAAAAATGAGAAAGGCTGGCTGACTGATTAGTGCCCCCTTCCTTCTCAAGAGAGATGGCAAATAGACAAAGAAAATTAAAGTGCTTTTCCAGCTGAAATGATTCCCCTGTCCTCATTCTAAAGAGCTTGAGGTTGTTTCTGAAGATGAGATAACTCTTGCTACCAGGATATCGTGCAAGAGAATATTAAAGGAGGTAAATCTGAGAGGGAAAGTTCATGATCTACAAGCAGCCTTGAGTTTTCAAAAAAGGAAGAAATTCTTGCATAAAAGACATATTCTAAATACCCCCTGAAATGATCAACTCTTATAATGAATTGCTTCAGAGGTCAATTGCCAGGCAAGTGGAATTAACCTGTTATTGAACTAATATACCAATACATTAATTAAAATATACTTGATATTCTTTGTAAAAACCCAATTAATTGTTTGACATCAGGCAGAATACAAAACTGAATGAATAAGTTTTTACTATCTATTAGTATTTTTATAGCCTCACAAATCAATAATCTTTGTGGGCTTGCTTTATCTAGAATGTAAGAAAAACAGTATGAATACAAAAATAGCAAATATTAACAGAAAAACTCAGAAATAGTTGTTTATACTTAATTATATAAGGTAGATGTATGTACCTATAGATGTAACTTGTACATACATATTATTTGTATATTTAATGTGGCTCTATTTTCTACTTGTAAAAAAAATATTCCTCGTTCATATGATGCTGCAGTATTTGGTAGTACTGTGCCTATGGACGGCAGGTGCCCCACCACCTGAAGTTTGAGAACCAACAAATCAGATCCCTATAGCCCCTGTAGTTCTTGCTGTCCATGATTCTATGACTATTCCTTTAAGATCCTGCAGTCAACAAATCTTGAAAAATATACAGCTCCTTAAGGAAATTCTTTAAAAATAGGTTTACTTTAAATTGATGGTAAAATATACTATTAATTTTTTCAAATATAAATAACATCTAGACATTAAGATAGTTTCCATAAATAAAAGTTTCCAAGCTGCTCACAAAATGATAAAACGTGGGCTCTTATATATGTAATATTTGAAATACCTACAAATTAACTTAATAAAACCATAAATATTTTGCTGCAGCTAACATGGTAGAAGTTGAGTTAGAATTACATCATTGTTCAAGTTCCAAGACTATATTTACTTTTAGTTTAGTGTATCAAACATATGAAAAGAAATGATAATATAAATAGCACTGCTCACCAAGCAAGTCCTGTTGGACCACGTTACTGCTATAGCAAATAGGACACACCCAGTACAACTATGTGTTTTATAACCCTATGTGAAAGAGCCAGAAAGATTCACTAGGAATTTAAATAGATAATAAAATGTCCAAAGTGTTTGTTAAATATTTGGTTGCATGATTTTATTCCTCTAAATTTCCATCTAAGCCATCTAAGTGTAAATTGTATTTCATTTAAACTAGATGGTTGACATTGAATTTTAATTTTTAAATCAAAAATTTAACTTTTTATCTCAAGGATTCCCAACTTTTAACAGAGATGACCTACTTTTCCTTTCCTGTAATTTTTAAATTGCCATTCTTGTTTGCTTGCTTTTTTGGGTATGTTTTGTTTGTGGGTAGTGATTATAGTGTTGGTATTTTAAGTCACTAAATTACTAGATTAAGGAAGAAATAATGGAGGTTGCATACAGCAATAGTAGTGGGGACTTCTAGCTAACCCCTACCTTCTCACTGGAAATTCCTATCACTTAGAAATACCTGGACAAAGGCCTTAGAAGTGGCTGAAAGAACCTTTGATTCCAGGTATGGAAGCTCTTACTGCTTTAAAGCATGAACCTGGAAGCTTTGGACAAGCTCCTAAACAGTTCCAACAAGTAATTCTCTATCAGTACCAGTTGCTTGAAGTAAGAGAACAAAATCTCTGGTACAGGAAAAGTCAACTATTCAGGAAATGGCTTACTGTCTGATTTATATTTAATTCAGACTCTTTTGTTATTGTTTCTTCTTTTTCTGCAAACTTTTAAGTCAGAAGTTCTATCAAATAATAGTCAGAAAAAGTAGAAGATAAAATTACCAGTATGCATGAAAAGTACTAAAAACTAGTTCACGGAAGCAGAGGAGTAAGAATACAACTTTAAAAACTAAATTCTCAATATTATCTGCTGGAGTCCTGCTCCAGCAAGGCCAGAGATTCCTGGAGGTGAGATGGCGTCGGCAACTAAGGGGGAGAGAGAAAGGGGGGAGAAAGGAAGTGGACTCCTGTTCAAGATTGAGCAGAAGCCGTTTATTGAGTGTTATCCAAGGGCTTTGATCCCCAAACTCTGCAAAGTCATCATCACAGGAACCCCTGCTGCTATGGTTACACAAAAGGTAGCATGTGCCTTTCACAT
>CAUYQG010273778.1:0-33464 GCA_963574415.1 Tarsius wallacei
ATTGCCTGAGCCCGCAGGTTCGAGACCCGCCAGGGCAACTTGGCGAGACCTCATCTCTACAATAAATCAAAAATTAGCCGGGCGTGGTAGCGCATGCCTGTAGTTCCAGCTCCTTGGAAGGCTGAGGCAGAAGGATCGCCAGAGCCCAGCAGGTTGAGGCTGCGGTGGCCGGGAGCGGCCACTGCACTCCAGTCTGGGTGACAGAGTGACATTCCAACTCAAAAAAAAAAAAGAAAAAAGAAAAAGAAAACACCAGAACAGCAAACATTTAATTTTTAAAGATTGTAGGTTAAAAGGTATTTTTGAGGACACTGCAAAATATATCATTATAGTTATCTGGTGCATTTTGTTGACTTTTCTTAAGAGTTAGGTTGAGGGGCTATTCTCAGGCAACCTCAACTTTTGACCCCTTAGTATTGACATTTATTAACATCGGTCCTGTTTCTAATCAGGGCAAATGACTGAGGGGGTCGAGAATCATGCAGGGTGGCAGATGAGGAAGAAAAGAACAATGGTGCCAACATTTCAGCTTAAATCTTCTTAACATCAGTTTTACAAAATGTCTGAGTGATGGAGTTTCGGAATCCAGCTCTGCTTTTTAGCTATTAAAAAACAGTTAAGAAGGGCTTAAGTTTCCAGAGGAAAGCTTTGAAATTGACACAAGCTCCTTAAGACAGTCTCCATAGCCTGAGACACTGAAGGGCCGGAAAATGGACGGATCCACCAATGTATTTATAGCAATGCCATTGCCATGGTGAGGTGGCTATGAGTCCTTTTCCAACCTCCAGGGTGCTGCTGGGCTTCTGTGGTTCATGACATTTGTGAGTTGGTGTTCCTTTCATGCTTCTTCCCTCCTGGCTCTTCTGAGAACCATGTTTGTGTAATGAAATACGGTCCTTCTGCCCTTGTGATGGGCACAGCAGAATGACCCAGTCTGCAAAAGCAAGACCACAAATGCTGTGGACTCATGAAGTGGAAATACTAACATAGCTTATAATCAGTTGCCCAGAAAGACTCAGCTGGGATTCTCCATCCTGACTAGTAAGGGAGAGAATTCCTGATGTCATGAAGTAAACACCGAGCTTCTTGGAGAGTAGACCTGGAAAATACAGCAAGACTCCTCATCCTGATGCTGAAGGCCTTGAGAGGTGGAGGGTGATAAACAAAAGTTTATCAAGGAGCCCTGATCAATAGCACATTCTAAAACCCAAGAAGATCACCAAAAAGGCTTGCTTGGTCTGGTGGGGTGGCACATGCCTGCAAATCTAGCATTTTGGGAGGCTGAGGTGGGAGGATCACTTGAGCCTAGGAGTTCAAAACCAGCCTGGAAAACATAGCAAGACACTGTCTCTACAAAAAGTCAGAAAAATTAGCCAGGCCTGGTGGCACGCACCTGAGGAGGAAGGATTGCCTGAGCCCAGAAGGTCAAGGCTGTGGCGAGCTGGGATTGTGCCACTGCACTCCAACCTGGGTGACAGAGTGAGACTCTGACTCAACAACAAAGAAAAGGATTGCTGTTCAAGAGGTTCAATGATGTCATTTGGAGAACCTCAGTGAGCAGCTTCCTGACCTGAGGAGAGCACAGGGCCTGGTGCCTACCAGGGTTCTGTATACATTTGTTGAAGAACGGATGAATGAAGGAATTGTATTGTTGGCTTAAACCTTTGGCCTATTTAGCATGACCTTTCATTTCCGGGAGTAACAGATGGTACGTTTGTGGGAAGTATTTCTTTTCCTGACTTCACATTTAAAGAGTGGGAATGTCTCCTAAACATCACATCCTTGTAAGTTTCTATATACACAAGCAACTGCACACAAAGCTACCCTCAACTCTTCCAATATATCTCCTCAAATGTCTTCACCAGACTTTGAGGAGCACCTATCACAGCCTACAAATCTCTGGATGGTGAGATGTGTGTGATGAATAAAGACTTGTGTAATACTGGATGTGAGTTTCTCTGGAAGACTTGCCTCATCTCAATGCTAACTCTTTTTTCCTGATATGATCACTGTTGAGGCCACTGGTATTCCTGGGGATGAGGGAGGAGTTCCAGTTGCAGGGAACTGTGATAAAATATACGCATGTACTTGCATTCATCAGCTCGAGCTGCCACAACAAAATACCACAGATGAAGTGGCTTACACAAGGGAAACTGATTTTTGCACAGTTCTGGAGACTGGAAGTTCCAGATCAAGGTCTATCAGGCCTGGTTCCGGTAAGGGCTTTCCTCCCAGTTTATAGCCAGCCCTTTTCTCACTGAGTCCTCACTGAGTGGGGAGAGAGGGAACTCTCTGGAGGCTCTTCATATAAGAACACTAATCCCATAGAACCTGAATGGGCCCTGCCCATTTAACCTTAATTACTTCCATAACGGTTTTATATCCAAATATAGTCGCATTGGGGATTAAGACCTCAAATGTGAATCTGAAGGAGAGATGTACACAATTAGTTCATAACAGTGTTCTTTGGAATAGTGAGCATGAGAACAATGCTTCTCGTTATGGATACATTGAGTATAATTCTGCATGAAGATGAAGAAATGGACTAGGCAAGGTGGTTTCACTCCTGTAATCCTGGTGCATTGGGAGGCCAAGGCTGGAGGATTACTTGAGCCCAGGAGTTTGAAGCTGCAGTGAGCTGATAGCGCAACTGTGCTCTAACCTGGGTGACAGAGTAAGGTCTTATTTCAAAAAATAGTTTTAAAAAATGTAAAGATGAAGAAATGGAATGAACTAGATTCCAATATCTTACACCTGCCAAACTGCAATTGTTTCTGACTTCTGGAAATCATCTTCCTTTTATTGTGTCTTTTTCTTTTTACTGTTTTTGCCCTTAAGTTCACTAATTTTGAATATCTGAACATTAAAATAAAGCTTAATAGGACAAAATTCCCACTATTTGTACATTGTAGAAGATGGTATCTTATACTATTTGTACCCTTCTCTCCTGCCTGCTATACTTCTGTCTTGCAGGACCTCCAACTGGCTCTTTGATCTTTAAAGCATCCTCCAGAACCCCATGTCAGCACTCTTTTTTTTTTTTTTTTTGAGTGACCTCCTCTGATTCCTGGTGTGCTTTGCTGTATCATGTCCTACAACCTGGCCCCTTACCATGTGAGCAAGCATGCTGAAGTGACAGAGAGAAGATCTCTCCCACTGGGAGATCTAGGAGGTAGAAGGGTCTTATGGAAAGTAGTGCTCAGTAAATGCTTATAGGAAGAAAGACACTTCTATCTGACATAACTGCCGTTTTCATAGCACAGCAGGATGGAAGAGCGTTATGACTAGTGTATGGGTATTGGTGCATTCTTTTACTCTGGCAAAAGTCGGATCAGGAGTCAGTGGGCCTCCGGTGGATTCTCTCCTATGTCCTTTCCCACCCAGAGCTTCTCTGAGCTTCAGCTCCCATAATTTTAAAAGGCATATCAGCGCCTATCTTATAACATTGTTAGGAGGATTATGGCATTAGCGAATGTGGCTAAATTTACCAGCACAGTGCTGGATACATAATTGATTTCAATAAATGGATTTTGAGCTTGAATAATGCTACATGAGGACAATGTTTCTTGTTAATTATACATCGAAGTTTGTCAAACCATGTGTAAACTTTCAGGTACGTTCTTGATTGAAGTTTACTGCTACAAAGTAAATTATGGTTTCTTCCTTATGAATTTTAAACTAGTTCCTCTTAAGATGGTTACTTGAAAGGACTTTTGGAGACCCAAAGTATGTCAATCATTTTAAACATAAACATTAATTCAAAAGGAAGTATGCAGGATCAATGTATTAAGGTGATCAAAAAATAAATACAACTCAGTTCTTTTAAGACTTATTAAACTTAAGTTAATTTGACCTGATTTTATCCTCCCAACAATTAGAGTAGAGAATTATTCCAAATAAGCTTGTGAATCTAAATCTTTACTCTTCTACTAAAGAGTCTTCAAAATCAGGATGCTGACTTGAGCACCACAGGGTCATGTCCACTTGAAATCAACAATTCTTAGCTATTAAAATACTACTTAATAAAAACCATTTGATCCCACTAAAGCAGTGTTTTGAAGGAAATCCCCTAAGAATGCATTAATAAACAAGGATGTCTTAAATACCTTCATTAATAATCAAAAAAGAACAAAAATAAATTAATTAAATATACTACAAATTAGAAATAATCCACAAAATGTACTTAAAGTAAATCATTGTTTAATTAAAACCAGAAATTAATAAACTAGAAAACAAAAATGAAAGAACTAATTCATAAATTATATGGTTTTTGACAAAAGCAAACACTGAAATTAATGAATTGCTAACTCACCCAATCAAGTAAAAGAGTGAAGCACAATTATTCAAAATAAGAAATAATAAGGAGGAAGTAACCTCAAATACATGCTGTTGTGAAAGATGCATACATTGTAGAATAGCTAAATTGAGCTAATTAGTGTCTGCATTACGACACATACATCATTTTTTGTAGTGAGAACACTGGTACAATCTACTCTCCCAGTGATTTTCAAGTATACAGTACCTTGTTATTAACTAAAGTCACTATGCTATACAATAGCTTATAATCCTGAGCTTATTCCTTCTATCTAACTGAAACTTTTTATCCTTTGACCAGCATCTCCCCAACCTTCAACCATTAATTCTGTTTTTTTGTTTGTTTGCTTGTTTGTTTGTTTTTGTTGTTGTTGTTTGAGTTGGAGTCTCACTCTGTCGCCCAGGCTGGAGTGCAGTGGCAAGCTACCGGCTACCGCAGCCTCAACCTGCTGGACTTAGGCTACCCTTCCACCTCAGCCTTCCAAGTAGCTGGAACCACACCTGGCTTATTTTTTTATTTATTGTAGAGACAAGGTCTCACCAAGTTTCCCAGACTGGTCTCGAACCCCTGGGCTCGGGCAATCCTCTCACCTCAGCCTCCCAAAGTGCTGGGATTACAGGCTGAGCCAATCATTAATTCTTGATTAAAAAATTTTTAATGAGATCAAAATAAAAAGGTACTAGCCAGGCTCAGTGGCTCAGCCTGTAATCCCAGCGCTTTGGGAGACTGAGGTGAGTGGATTGCCTGAGCCTGCAGGTTCGAGACCCGCCTGGGCAACTTGGCAAGACCTCATCTCTACAATAAATCAAAAAACTAGCCGGGTGTGATAGCGCTTACCTGTAGTTCCAGCTACTCAGAAAGCTGAGGCGGAAGGATCGCTGGAGCCCAGCAGGTCGAGGCTGTGGTGGCTGGGAGTGTGCCACTGCACTCCAGTCTGAGCGACAGAGTGAGACTCCAACTCAAAAAATAAAAATAAAAATAAAATAAATAAAAATTAAAAATCAAATAAAAAGGTACCAAAAAAGTATAAATCTCATATGTATTGTATGTATTTGTGTATATCCATATATAAATCTCATATGTATTGTATGTATTTGTGTATATCCATATATAGAGATCACCATGAAGGCTAGCTATATTTATAAAAAATAGATAAGCAAGAAAAGTGAGGAATATTTTTTAAAAGTAGAGCCCCACCAACTATGAAAATCTATTGCAAGCTTCAAGAATTAAAATAATGTTGTATTATTTCTCAACTAAGCAAACCAATTAATGGCTTCAAATAGAAAGGGCAGAACTAGACCTGAATTTATGTAATAAAGATAGCACTTCAAATCAGTGGAGTAAACATGGATTATTTTATAAATAATATTGGACCCAAGCTGTGTAACAATCTGAAAGAAAATAAAGCCATATTCTTCAGTGTATATTTTACATAAAATAAAGTTAAAACGAATCAAATAGTTAAATACAATAATGGAAATATTAAAAGTACTCAAAGCATACTGTAAGGAGATTTTGTATTATAGTTTTTAATGGGGAAATTCTTACTAAATATGACACAAAATCCAAACACAAATAAAGAGAAAGCTCCTCATATCTGACTGCAATAATAAAGAAAATTTCTGCATGATCAACAGGGAGAAAATAAATAAATAAACAGAACCAGAAGACAATTAACAAAAAATGGAGCTCATATTTGCAACTAACAAAACAGATAAACAACTAATTTCCATAATATATAAAGATTTCTTATAAATCAATAAAATACCGGTAACCAGTAGAAATGAGCAAAAGAAAGAAGCAAAATATTTATTTTTGTGAAAACTATGAAATACATAAAAGGATTCCTGACTCCAAATACACATGAAAAGTACAATCAGATATTTTTCACCTATCACAACTTCACCTGGCCTAAAAACTAGGGAGAAAAAAAGAAACTTGACAATGCTTTGTGGCCACAGTGTGGGAAACAAGCACTCCATTCTCTGCTAGTGGTATAGGAAGTTGGCAATATCCACAGAACATAAGATGCATCCTCTTTGTCCCCGAAATTTCACTTCTGAGAGTTTATACAACAACTGTATTCCCACATGTGTGAAATGATGTATGTACAAAGATATTTATCACGGCATTGTTTGAAATACCAAAGAAAAAAGGACATGACCCAAATGTGTTAAATAAATTATAGTCCTTCCAGACCACGCAAGATGATGCAGCCATTTAAGAAGAAAGAAGCAACTCAGTGGGGCCTGATATGTCAGCAGTCCCCAAGGTACACTGCTAAATAATAAAAGCAAGTTGAAGAACACCGTGAATAGTGTGTTAACAGCTGTAAAAGAAAGAGAGATGCGCATGTTTATAAATGTGCTGGGACAGACAGAGGAGCTCTGAAAGGCTGGCCTGTGGCAGGAGCGAGCCTTGAGGGAGGCCACTGCAAGCTGAAGCCCAGAATGAGACCCGAATGGTTTTCTAAATCCATACCTTTTATAATTGTTTTACTTTGTATTATGTGCATCTATTATTTTAAAAGATAAAAGAATGTTTAGAGTCCTTGACTTTATCCTTTTCCTTTACAAGACCTTACTCTTTACAATGAATTTTTTTCTAAGTGTTTAACATAGGGAGAAAACAGGGTTTTGAAGGCAAATAGTGTTAGGGATAAATGACCAAAGACTAGAAAAGCAAATGTTCTTCATTTTTCTGCTTTCTCATCCACACAGCCACAAAACTACTCAAAAAATATATATATATATTTAGGGGGAAAGACGTGATTTCGTTCTTTTTTATGGCTGAATAGTATTCCATTGTATACATATCACATTTTCTCTACCCAGTCATTGGTTGATGGACACTTAGGTTGATTCCATGACTTTGCTAATGTGAATAGTGCTGTGACAAACCTATAAGTGCATGTATCTCTCTCTCTCTTTTGGGGGGGGTAGTCAGGGTGTCATTCTCTCACCCCAGCTAGAGTGCAGTGGCATTATCACAGCTCACTCTAAGCCTTGACTTTCTGAGCTCAGGTGATCCCTCCATATCTTTTTGATAATTTTTTTTTTCTCCTTAGAAATATGCCCAGTAGTGGATTGCTGGGTTGAGTAGTAGTTCTATTTTTAGTTATCTGAGAAATTTCCATGCTGTTTTCCATAGAGGTTGTACTAATTTGCATTCCCACCAATCATGTATAAACATTCTTTTTTCTCCACATCCTCACCAACATCTGTTACTTTTTTCCTTTCAATAATAGCCATTCTGACTGGTTGTCTTTTGCAGCAACATGGATGGAGCTGGAGGCCATTATCTTAAGTGAACAATTCAGAAAAAGGAATCCACATACAGAATATCCTAACTTATAAATGAAAGGTAAATATTATATACACATGGACATAGAGTGTGGAATGATAAACAGTGGAGACTTGGAAGGGTGGAGGGGTGGGAAGGGTGTAGAGGATGAGAAATCACTTAATGTGTACAGTGTACATTATTTGGGTGATGGTTATTTTAAAATCCCAGACTTCACCACTATGCAGCATACCCGTGTAATAAAATTGCACTTGTACCCTTTAAATTTATACAAATAAAAAAATAATATTTAATGGGCTTATGCATAACTATATCTCTGTGACCCTAGGGACATTGCCCCTCCACTTTCAACCTCAGTTCCTACACTTTTGTAAAGAGATCATTGGACTAGCTGCTCTCCAAGGTCCCTTTTAGCTCCAAAATTCTATAAAACATCACTTTGATTTTTCCCTAAGGTCACTTGCTTCAACATTAGCGCACAAATTGGGGATTACCAGCTGCTAACTATTGCTTGAAGCTTCCTCATCATTTAAATAAAACGGTTCCCTTATCAACCTTTCTCTTGTAACCAAGTTTATGATATAAACAGATTCTATTTATGTATCTCTTTTTTAGCTCACAAAGTTTATATTTGTATACATCCCAATTTAGACCATTTTCTGTTTTCTGAAAGCTAGTAGTCTTTCTGGTTCAAATTATGTCTGTCTGAAACTTAAACCATGGTAACCTTTGTGTCTAAGTTGGAGGTATAAAGTAGTTTCCTCTTAGGGAATTTTTAAAAGACGAGATGATACTCAGGAACGATCGTTCCATTTCCTGTGAACATCAATGATTTGCAGAAGGGGCCACGGCTGTGCTTTTCTGAAAGGCACCTAGGATTCAGGACCCAGGCTGTCCCTCAACAGAGGGGTCTCTGAAAGGTGACTTCGGGGGGTTACAGCCAGTAAGCACCTTGCCTGGCTCCTCAGCCCTTTTTCATGATTCCCATCTATGCCGCCTTCTGGTAATTTCTAGTAAAGCATCAGGGCCTCATCATCAGTGTTAGTGACCAGCGTAGGGCAAGTGAATGAAGTCACTTGACTAAGTGCATGAAAAGGGAATAGACTTTTTTTTTCAAAAATGGGGATTCGGGTTCGAACTCCTGTTCAATGACTTGTTAGTAGTGAGTTAGTGACATTGTATCAATTTCTCAAACTGCTGGAGCTTCTGCTTTCTTATCCATAAAATAACTAAAATAAAAGAATAATAACTATCTTACAAGGTTTTTATAAAGATGATAAAAATACGTACTAAATAAAATATGTGTGTAATGTGCACAATGTATAAAATAGTACATACAATATATATCACAAGGTATCTATTACATAATGTATATATTAATGTTAAGAAGTAAAAGCACAGGATTTTATTTGATACTTAATCACTGTGAACCACCATCTTCATTTCAGGAAAACAAGCATTTCAGTACATCCTTACTTATAGTGTTGTTGGGGGTGTTAAATGAGTGACCACATAGGAAACACTCAGGAGCTGGAAGAAAGAGAGCTCAACAGATGCTGTCACTCTGTGGCAAGGTCCCCTTTGTGACGTCAGTCCTCTTTGAGCGACGGGTGCCGTGTTGCTTGTTTCTCTCAGTGACCACTCAGAAGCACAGATGCATATGTGGTGGGATTCCAGAGGTGCTGCAGGAGTGGACTCCATGCAACAGGCCAAGAGGAAATCTCAGGCAGCCAGTGAGGTGGGGCAGGGAGGACAGAGGCAGCAGTGGTCCCCTGCTCACTTGGCTGAGATGCCTCAAGGCATGACTTATAGTCTCAAAAGATAGCAGGGGCCCTCTCCAGACAAAAGAAGATGCTGAGGTGTTGGGTGAGGAAGTGTGGGACTGGGGCTGAGGACGTAGGAGTCCTTCCAGCAACTACTGGACCAATACCCAGCTCTCTGCTTCCTTGTCTGTTTAATGAGTATATCTATTTTCAAGACAAGCATAAAACACAACTCTCCAGCAATCTTACCATTGAACCTGATTCCCAGATCCTCTCCCAGGAATGGGAGAGGTAGGAAGAGAATAAAGAGAGCAGAGAATGGGGATTTGGGGCATATATGAGGAGGGGCCAAAAAAACCCAGAATTATTTTTGGAGGGTGGGCCACCTGTAGTACAGACTTCCTAGGTAAGTGTGTTAGGAACCCATGGGGCATCAGTGTACCACCAGCTAGCATTGTTGTGAGAGACTGTGTTCTGCTTCAGTTCTTTTTTTTTTTTTTTTTTTTTTTGGAGATCCATGGCATTTGCCCATTTTATGATAGGTGATTTACATGAACAACCTGTTCACAGCATGCTGAGTGTTCAACAGTTTTTGACCAAAAATGGCATGACCCTCGCGCCCTATCCTCCATATTTACCCAATCTTATCAGGGAAACTTTTTTGTTTGTTTTCCCATATGAAAAAATTCCTCAAAGAGAAACATTTTGCTGATGAGAAAAAGGTGAAACAAAAAAGACAGGAGAAGCACTCAAAGGCATCAAAATTGATGAGTTCAAAAACTGGTTTGAACAGTGGAAAAAGTGTCTCAATAGGTGTATTGCATCAAATGGAGAGTAATTTGAAGGTGACTGAAGTTTAAGCATATAAGAATAAATACACAATTTTTTATAAATGAATTCTGTTTTTGGGGGAGTCCCCCTCATACGCCAAAGGGAGCTTCATAGAGGATCTTTCTTCTGGGCCAAAAGAAAAGAGTCACATCCATTCTGGGAAAATTCCCATGAAGTTCCCTCCAGGAAAACTTCAAACTATAATACTGTTGAATCAGCATCTCTGAAAAGCACAGCGAGTAGACCCAGGCACACATCAGAGTCCCCAGTCTGCAGCTGGCACCAGCTCTCCTGAGGGCAAATGCTTACTCCAAGCACTGATTCAGCTGCCACAGAAAAGGGTCGTCTTGCTTAGAAAGAAAAGCATCTGCTTGTGTGTAGCAATCGCACCCTGTCAAGCAGGGGAAGAACAGGAGCAAAGGTGGATGGGGGAGTTGCCGCATTGTCCCCAGCACAACCCCAGGTGCTGCCAGGAGCCCTTTTCAGCCTGAAAGTTTGAGAGCATTTGGGGAAAGCTTTTCAACCCCATTAGCATTTAATAGTCCTGATGTTCAATGTCAGGGATCAGCTGTGAAGTTACTAAAGCCATTACCAGGGGCTAGAGCAGCCAATTGTGTTTGAAATGTCAATGCATTTTGCCTGACACCACCTTCCTCCACCAGCAGTCCCACCCCATCAGAGGTCTTGATTTTTGTTAGCATTTCCCAAGGGCAAGGGGTCATCCTTCAGCTTGGAATCAGGGACCTTGAAATAGCCACAGAGTCAACTACAGCTGTATTCTCTACCTGAGTAAAAACAATCAGGGTCAGAGATTGGGAGGGGGACCTGGGTCACAAAAACCTGTGATTCTGATGCCAGTAAGCGCCTTCTCCCCAGAACAGTGCTGATCGGGGAGTTTAATTTACTTAGCATCCTAAAGAACAGAAAGAACAAACTCCCCCAAACCACTAAAAGTAGTTACCTCCCTGCAAAGGGATTAGAACTGATATATTTATTTCTTTTTTGTATTTCGAGTATTTTCTGAATTCCCTACATTGAGAATAAATTGTTTCATAAGCTGAACTAAATGCACGTTATTTATAAAATAAAACCTCTGTAATGCTTCTACAACTGAACACCTCCTGAGCAGATGGCATCAAAGAGAGAAGCTGGATGTTTTTCCTCAAATGAATTAAGAAAGCAGAAGCTTCTGCCAGGGGTAATAACACCACTTGTGGGCACCACTGACTTTTAAAGCTCTGCACACTCATTAGTTCCTGGAGCCTTCACGGCCCCCCTGGAAGGCAGGAAGCTGGTGGGTGTCACCCTCATTTTGGAGCAGAGAAGCAGGGTCAGAGGGGCACCTCATCTGTCAGCAAAAGGGTCACAGCTGGAACCCAGAGCGCTAATTTGGAGCTGAAGTCTCCCCCTCCCCACCCCCCAGAGCCACCTGGCACCAGGATCTTCCTGTCTGCAGCACACATGCCCACGCCCAGCCCTCTTGTGCACATAATCCCAGCCTGCAGGCTCCCCACCTTCTGAATCAGGGACTTGTGCAAGAGTCAGGAACGATTGTGCAACCCCAGCCATGATGCTCACCTTCCTCTCTGCCTCTTTCTTGCGTGGCGGGGTAGTGGGTGCTCAGTAAAACCAGGGCTTTCTCATCTTTGGAGGGCCAGTGGCAGGAACCCTGGGCGAGTCACCTGCCCGTGAGCTGTTCATTGTGTTAGTCGCATGATGTTTTTATAAGACTGTGTCGTATAAAATCAGGAGCTCCTGTCTTGATAAATAATAGAATGCCTCCCAGCCTCAGCTCTATCCTCTAGGCTCCACCTTTTTCTCATCACTGGCAGGTGAAAGAGGTTTTATTCCTCTAAATAAGCTGAATGGTCTGGGGAATGTGTCACTTGGAAAAGAAGATATTCTCATGCTCAGACAAAAAAGATGAGTGCCAGTTACCTCAGCCTTGCCACCTGCTCTGGGCACCAGTTCAGAACTCCAAATGATCCCATTAACTGGGCCTTCAGAGCTGATAGGTGTAAACTAGTTAACTAATAAAACTCTAAGCTGTGCCAGAGAGTAATTAATAGTGTCTCAAAAGATAATGTAGTTTGCCCATGGGGGGGGGGAGTCTTTTTTAACTCTGACCTCAACTGAAAGTTGTTTTCTCACCTAAATGTTCAGACTATAAACCTCAGCCTCAAGAGAACGTGGGCCCCAGAGTAGACACAGGCAGAGTGACCTGAGAAACAAAAAAGAAGAGAGCTGGAAAACCGAATCTGACAGAGGCAAGCACATCTTGCAGAGAGAGCATTAAGAGAAAACCACTATTTCAATGTCACTGTAGGTAGCCCGACTTAAAACAGAGCTTGGAGCCACTGCAGTTGCAGGGACTAGACGTCCCCATAATTAGTAGATACATAGCTTGCATCATCCCACACAGAATAACCTGAGCTAAGTAGAGTGACAGGACACTGAAGATCAACAGGACCTGGGTTTTTGAATGAGAAGTACTCTGAACTGAGCAAGAATGGAGATGATTGCACTGAATACAAAACCTAAGTTCATCCATCCTTGTGAGGAAGAACAAATGGTTCAACATTAGAACTTCAGTAAAAATGACAGACTTTTTTCAATTAATCCCTTGTTATCTGGATGAAAAGTGGGGAGAACAATTTTAGCAATTGTTATGCATCACTATCTGGACTAGGTGTGCCTCATGGGCTACTGCAGATAATGACATTATGAATCATTCACACTGTGCAGGATGCTTTAAAATCATTGCAGTTGATCTGCCCAGCGTCACGGGATGCAGGCATGATGATTCCCACTTGACAGAGAGGTAAACTGGGGCTCAAAGAGGAGATGTGAGTCACTGTTGCAAACAACAAATACAGAAAAATATGAAGGAAAAAAATGCCCCCATAATCATGTCCCTGCTGTTGTTTTAATAACTTCTATATTTGTATTATCAAATTTTCACAAAATTGAAATTCTTTGTCTAGCATTTTGTGCCCTGCTTTTTCACAATTTCCTCCCATCATTAAATACTCTTTGAGAAAATCATTTATAATGAATCAACTGTTTTCTGTTCTTTAGTTAACTCATTAATTTTTTTTTGAAAGCAGGATTTATTGGGAGGACAGAAAAGCTCCCACAGTGGGAGGGGACTCGAAGGGGTTGCCCAAGTCATCAATTTTTTTAACCAACCCCCTATGTGAGACATTTAGGCAGCTTCTAATATTTTTTTCTATTACACTAATGACTGATATAAATATTCTTTAACATAAATCTTGAACATAAATTTGATTATTTCCTAGGATAAAGTCTTGAAACTAAAATTATTGGCTAAAAGTGTTTGAACATTTCAAGACTGTTTATATACAAACTGCAAAGTTACCATCCAGCAGATACTCATTTCTCAACGTTCTCAGCAGCACAATTAAAAAAATTTTTTTTCTACCAATTAGACGAGAAAAAAAAATGTGTAACTTGCATTTCCTCAATAGCTAGCGTGATTACACATCTTTTTGTGTTTGTTGGGCATAAGCTTCTGCTCCACCACAAGTGACTTATCAGGTGCTCCCTGTTTGTCCATTATTTTTATTTTTATTTTTTGGAGAGATGCTGGTATTTGGACCCATCACCAGGCCTTTTTCAGCACTTAGTGTGATTCTGCTGATGATGAGGATGGGCAGAGTCTTTTCTCCATGAGAGATGGTTGTTCCTCCATGCTTAGCAAATGTCATCCCACCAGGAACTGATGGGGGCCGGAGGGGAATCCACTCCATCTAACCACAATGGCTCTGCTGGCATTGTCATGTTCTTGGTTTAGAAACTCACCGGGAACCGAGCTGGAACTTCAGGATGGAATGACTCTGCAAAGTGCACTTTCTCAGGAACTTGACCTTCCTCCTGCCATCACTCGGGGACTGAATCAGGCCAAGTTGCAGAAAGCACAGCTGTGTCTCTCTCCTCCCAGGACCAGGCCTGGAAGCCTAGCACGTGAGCAGACATCCCTGCAGATGGTGAGATGCCCTCCAGGTGACCTCAAGACACAGCAGGAGGAAGGGGTGGCAGTCTTCGCACTTTTGGAGAGGGAGCAGTTCTTCTGGAAAGGATGCAGCTACACCCGGAGGAATAAACTCAAACCACACAGCCGCCTGCCACGAACTTGATCTTAGCGATTGGCATCCGTTCCTCCTTCCTGCAGTTCCTCAGCATTTGCCTTGCCCTTGTCCTTCTCCACTAGTAAGCGGTTTGCTCTGGCTTCAATGTCAGTGAACTGGGTTCGTGTTTGTTATGAGTGAATGAATGAATGAACAAATGAGACAATTCTTTTCTAGCACTTTTCATGTTGTTTTGAAGTGACGATTCATGCTGCTGGTTCCTTTACATAACCACAGATTCTGTGAAGACCTTAATGTCTCCCCTTCCATGCTGGGCATGCAGGAGGATAAATGCCTGTCGAAGGCAGGAGTGAACCTAACCATGTTTCTACCACCATATCCTGCTTGAGCTCATCTGTGTAGAAGTTATTCCCTTAGGAGCCACATGCGATGCAGCGGGGTCTCAGCTGTTTCCCTGTTGCCTATGCTGGACAGGACGTTCGCCATTATGTCATAGTATAAGGTGGGGGATGGACAGCAGGCGCAACTCAGTCACAGCTACCCCGGCAGGACTCTTGGAATAATGAAAGGCCCGTCTCTCCAGCCCAACACGCTGAAAACCACAATTCCCAGAGAAAGAGAAACCAGCAAGTATGCACCTTTGTACACCTTTACATACCTATGCAGGTAATGCCAAGCTCTGTTAGAGCAAAATGCCCCTTAAATTGGCAGAGCTCGTGGTATTAGGCTCTGATGGTGACTGGAGAGGGATTTGCACCAGGCAACTACCTCAGACCAAACCCTAGACCCAATCAAAAGTACTCTGTCGGAAGACATAGGCTGCTGTCATGCTTTAATTATGCGTTTGTCTGGGGAAAGCACCCCACAACCCAAGTGCCCTGGAAAGAAGCTCCATGTCACCTGCAGAGCAGAGCAGGGGGCTGAGAGCCTCTGGAGCAGAATTCCTATGGTTCATCCCCCTTGCCACCCTGCCCCTTGCAACAGAGCAACCTCCAATCAGCCAGACAGGGAGCTCAGCCTCCCAGCGTGCCTCTGGCTTCCCGGACACCCAGAGAGCAGAGAGCACAAGCCTGCTGAATAATTGAGCTTCCCATCCGAAAGAGGCTCTGCTCTCTCCTCACACACACATTAGGGCTTCTGAATATTTCAGGATTCCTGGGCTGTGCAGGGTCACTTAGCTTGCCCTCTGGATGATATATAGCCAATGTCAGTGCTCTGGGTGCAAACCTGGACAGAACCGCAAAGACAGAAAGTCTATGTGTGTGCCCTCCCTCCTCATTTTCTTTTCTGCCATATTCAATAGCCTGTCTGTTTTGCAGCAGTGATTGAACACTTGCTGCTCTGAAGCTCTGTGGGGTGACAGGATGGGGTGCTTGGACTCTTGCCCAGGCCTGCCCACTGCCGAAGGCCAACGGCTCCCCGCAGTGTGTTGAGCGCTACCAACACGCTGACTCAGGCACCACCTAGGCTTCCCACATAGCCCCCGCCAGCCCCGGGAAGTCTTGAGGGACCATTTGCTTTTCAGGCTGTTACTTGGGCAAAGCAAGCTCTGTAAATACCTCACTTCACCGGGTTTGACAACCTCACCTTTTCCCTGACTCCATCCACATCCCCCTCCACACATGCATTGGTTTCTCCAAGAGACAGCCTCCAAGGCAGTGTTGAAAGATTGTTTCCTTTACTTCCCTGCTAAAATGCTGCCCTGAAGACAACACCTGCCCAGCAGTCAACCACAGCAATGTAATCATAAGTAGCTGCCACTTGCACCAGGAACCATCTTCTCCAGGTTTCACTCAAGCCCACAGTGGCTTCTCTACCCCAGCAGAGCCACTGCCCAGGGACCCATCTGGCAGTCACCACTGGCTTCCCACTCTGGTTCTTCCGCTGTGTCCCCCAGTCATCTGCCTATGCAGAGAGAGCGCGGCCACTGAAGCTTGAGCCTCGCAAAAGCCTGTGCTTTAAGAAGCCAGAGAGGCCACTTCCAAGGCAGGGCTTTTTACCTAGGGACCTGGTGCCCTAGTGTGCTGCCCATTCAGGGAGTTCATGCGACCCCATAAGAGGACTCCCAGAAGTTCTCCCCGTCAGAGTGTGATGATTAATTTTATGTGTCAACTTGTCTGGGATAAGGGATGCCCAAATAGCTGGTAAAACATTATTTCTGGGTGTGTCAGTGAGGGTGTTTCTGGGAGAGTTCAGCAATTGAATCAGCCCACTAAGTAAAGTAGATCCAATCCTTTGAGGCTTCTTTCAATCCATGGAGGGCTCCATCGAACAAAAAGGCAAGAGAAGGGCAAATTTACCCTCTTCTTAACTTAGGGTCTCCATCTTCTCCTCTGTGGTACATTGTTGCTCTTGGCTTCCAACTTTCAGACTCCAGGACTTAAACCAGCAGCACCTGCGCCTCCACGGGTTCTCAGGCTTTCAGAGTCAGAATGGGACTTAAACCAGTGACCTCACTGGCTCTCAGGACTTTGGACTCACCTTGAGCCTGCTTTCCTGGTTATCCAGCTCTCAGCTGGCAGATGATGGGACTTCTCAGACTCCATGATCATCATGTGAGCCGATTCTCATAATTAATCTCCTCATATATTGGTGTGTATGATATTAGTATATCACCTATTGATTCTGTTCCTCTGGAGAACCCCAGTGAATACACTGGCCTCTGTAGTGCTGGTTCTATCACAGAGAATCATGTAATCTTTTTATCTTACCTGCCTGCAGTCACCTGTTTAGGGTACTAGCTCTCTCATCCCCTCTGAAGATACATACTAAACATTCTCCAGAGGCAAGGCCTGGAGAGAGGTGCTCTGCACAGGATCAAAACACATTCCTTTATTTCTTCCTGCCCCTTAGCTTGTGGGGTGGGACTCAGGTCGTAACTCAACAGCTGAACTCATGATGCCTCGTCTCTCAAACCTACTGAATAATAAGAGGGTAGGTATGCATGTGAACCTCTGGAAGACGCCTACTCCATCCCAATATGTAACTTGGTCCTGGAGATTTTTCTTTATCAGCCATAGCCACCCCCACTTCCTTTGCCTCGAGGGAACACATACCAGATACCACTAGGACATGTTTTCCCACCCCAAATATCCTCAGTTCTACTCTTGAGCCACAGTGTTACCTGATAGCAGGGAATGACCTGTCCCAGGGATTTTTCATTTCCATTGGCTCTTAAACACAGAAAAATCTCCAAGACTCAGAGGGATTTAGCTCTAATGGCGAAATTATAGATATCCTGTTAGATATATAGGACTAGAAATCTTATAAAGCATTTCCTTAAATCTTATCATATGGACATCTGCCCATCTGAAAACCCCTCAAGCTGACTCTAATGGGCCAGTTTGGTCCTCTTAAGGGTACTTATGATCTTGACTGTCTTGCTGCTCCTCCTGGCTAAAGTAGTGGCCTTAAGGACCAGGCTAGACCTAGACCATCAGGCAATCATACCCATTGATCTGCCACCTTCCTCCCCACTTTGGAAGCTTTAGCAAAACATGTTTCAATTCCCACTTTAAAACAAAATCATTAACCTCTAAATAATTAATCTTGTGTCAATAGGCGGGCATGCCATCTGCACACACACCTATAGTGGTCAATCTGCCCAGTGAATGGAGGTATGCACTCGTCCTACAGGGCTTCCTTGGAGTTTCAGACACTGAAGTTTATGGATTGGTGGGGTGTCTGTGTTTGGAAGTGAAGGGGGGGGAACTCCTGTTGGGAGAGAGGGAGCCTCTCAGTGCTGCTCCTAGGTAGTAAGCTTTCCTAACAGTTGAGATCACACCCCATCCCTACCATGAAACACTAATGTAATAAACTTACCTCCATCCTCTTTTCTCAAAACAATTATTTAAAAAAATATTTTAACTTTGCATACTGTTTTACAGATGAGTATATTTGAAATCACTGCCATTATGAATAGCAGGAGTTAATATTCTGGTACAGCCAGAATGCTGCAGAGCTTGCTGGGACCCCAAGCACCAAAGACACCCATGCACTGATGAGCCACCTACACCTGCCTTCCATTAATGGCGTATGCTACCTTCCTTTCTGCATTCTTCTATCGCTCAGCCCATGATACTGAACTGACTGAGCATGAAGCATCCAGAGGCTCTTCTGCTGGGCACATGGAGCACTAATCCCAAGAGATGCGGCCCAGAATAGAATTCTGTGGTCAGTGAAATGAAATGGGAAGTGCTGCATAGTTCATCCCCTTTGTAAGGAGCCACAGTATTTATTTATTTATTTATTTATTTATTTTGCTAATGAAGTCTCTTAGACAACCTTCAGCAAAGACATCTGTTTACCTCCCAAACTTTCCAACCTTTCCCCATCACAAAACTTTTATTAATATCCTGCAGACCTGTACTCCACAAAACACACTTGGAAAAAGCGTAGACACTATAGGATGGTGTCTACAACAGTAGTTCTTTTACAAATGTAGCAGTGAACTTTGCATGACTGTTTCAAGGATGTTTAATTAAAGCCAAGGGCATGATTTTTAAAATGCAATCCAAGGAAGGTAATTATGTAAGGAAATAAACTAATAGTCAACCCTAAATGGTGCTTCTCTCAGCACATTGTATGGGTACTAAATGGGCAACAATTCTAGGTTAGACTCTCGGAGGAAGAACAGGAGAACCACGATCTTATGCTGATAATCAAGGATTGGATCCATGTTTTGGAAACCAAAAAAACAAATGGTGGAGATGTCACATGAGTAGTATGATCCATCTTTCTACCTGAATGGTGGTTTCTACCTTCACCAAGGACATGCAGCATGGAGTGACTCACCTAAGGTCACACCAAGAGTTGGCAAAAGGCAGAAGCTATGCCCAGTCCTCCTGACTCTCCATTGTGACCCCATCCAAGGACCACTCATTCTACAGATCACCCAAAGACCTCAGCCTATCTTTACTATTTTGAACTAAACTGTAGGATGACTATGTTTATATGTCTATAATTCTTATTGTTTTATTTTTATTAAATTGATGAAAGTCTGAGACCCTGAATAATGGGGAACCAGAGAGAAAAGAGAGAAAACAGGGAAAATGTAGGTGAGGTGCGCATTCCTGCACTCTTGCTGTATTTGCTGGAAACTTAATTTTTCAGTTCTCTAACCATAAAAATGGTGACAATTATAATGACAATGGTGACTAGGCTTTTATTGAGCACCTACTCTGTACTAGGTATGGTGCCTGCCTTCAGCACACCTTCAAGATGCCCTTACTGGTTCCTTCTCACTTTCATAATGTCTGAACATTGGAATATTCCACAGACCTCTTTTCTTCTCTATCCTCAATCACTGCCTGATAATCTCATGTAGTCTCAAGATTTTAAAAATTACCAACAGTCTGATGATTCCCAACTTCATGTTCCAACCGCAACATCTCCCCTGGGCCCCAGACTCTCACATCCAACTCCTACTCTACACCTCCTCTTGGATGTCTAATAGGCACCTGCAACTTAACATGCCTCAAGCCAGACTCTTGATTTCAGCTTCCACCACAATGAAACATTCTCCTTCCAACAAATTCTTCATTTCAGTCTATGACAACTCCATTTTACCGGGTGTTCAAGACAAAGCCTTGAAGGCATTCTCTGTGTTTTACTCTTCACATACCCCACATCCAGCAAGACTGTGGGTTCTATGTGCCAAATATATCCAGATCCTGGCGATTTCCTACCTCACCCACCACTTCCACAGTTCAAGCTGTCCTCATCTCTCACCTGAAGATGCAGCAGCCTCCCAGCTGGTCTTCCTGCTTCCTGAGTAATAGGCTTAAAATAGGCTTACTTTCCACACAACAGTCAGAGAGCCCTTCTAAGATGGATATCAGGCCATGTCATTCCTCCAGTCAAAGGCTCCGAAGGTGTTCCACCTCACTCAAAGTAATTCTGCAAGGCCCACACGATCTGACCTCCCCCTACACACACATTCACACACACACACACACACACACACATACATATACACACAATACACACATACATGCATACATATATACATAGACACATGCATGCATACACACATATATGCATCCACAAATGCACACATACATGCATACATACACATACCCTCTCTCTTTCTCTGCCCTCACCCCCACTCACTTCCAATCCCCACTACTGCAGACACATGAAGTGCCTTGGTCTGTTCTGGCTGCTGTAACAGAATACCATAGACAGGTATTCTGAATACCTGTCTGTGTATTCAGAATACCTGTTGTATTCAGAATTCCAATGTTGACAGGCTCATAAATAGTAGAAATTTATTTCTCACAGTTCTGGGCAGTCCAAGATCAAGGCTGATTCACAGATGGCTGGCTTTTTGCTGTAAACTCACATGACAGAAAGGGCACAAGAGCTTTCTGGGACCTCTTTTATAAAGGCACTTATCTCATTCCTAATCACCTCTTAAAGGATCCCATTCTATTACCACCACCTTGGAAATTAAAATCTCCACATATGCACATGGAAGGGATAAACATCCTGCCATTACCTTGAGCATCTTTGTGCCCCTGAGGTGTGTCCAGTGCTCACCCTCCTGGCACCTTGAACTTGTCTTGTCTGTGCCCGAACATCCACATGGTGCCTCATTTTCTTCCAATTTCTGTTCAAGTATCACTAATCAAAGATGACCTCCTTGACCATCCTTTAAGAAAAAAAGTCACCCCAACACCCCTGCCACTTGTTGTCCACCCTGCTTTATATTTCTTCATGGAATTATCACTTGACACATTATAGATTCATTTGTTGGGTTTTTTCATACTCTCACATTAGAATAGAGACATACTACAAGGAGAGACTTTGTGTTTTGTTTACTGCTTACTTCTAGCATGTAGAATACACATTAGTATGGATTTAAATGTGTTCATATTATTCATTATATAAGTTAGTACAGGTATCATGATCCAACTTTACAGATGAAGAAACTGACATTCTTAGAAATTAATAATTTACTTTGCACCAGGAGGTGGGTGAGCCAGCTTTGGAGCCTCCGTTTCTCAGACTCCACAGCCATGGTGGTTCCCTGTATCCTTTTCCTTGGTTCTAACCCCCCATGAAGGTACTACAGGCACCACATTCACAAAATAAGGCACCCCTCCCTCCAGACTCCCTTCTGCACCTTTGGGAGACAGCTACCTAGGCCGCTATGGAGAAGCAAGGGACAGGCTAAGGAGACACACCGGTTGTGTACGGTATCTGTAGCTGGTGTGGACTCCAGAACAGCCTCAGAGGAAAAGCGAGGCTCAAAGGAGTCTGGGGCTGCCCACAGTTGCTGCGGTGTCTCCTTTGGGCCTGCTTTTCACACATACTGTTCAGGGCTCTTGTATTAATTATGAGACATAGAAAAGAGCAGCAAATCTATCTCCCAGTTGCAACTCAGCTGGATTCTTCATGACCTCTTCCACCTCAACAGTGTGATACCTGCTTTGCCATACTGCAGTCCACAGTGAGCAAAAGATACCCCATGTTCTCTGCGAGAGCACAGTGCCTGCCACATGCTTGCAACACGCAGGGGGTCCCAGTGGAATGTTCCTGATTGAGATCTGCACCAAGACCACCCCAACAGTAGCCCCCTTCCCCCACCTGGCCGGGGTCTGGGGGTAGCAAGTGTAGCAGGGAGGCCCCTTAGGAGCTCAGCAGAGTCTGGTACTGTCCTCCCCAGGGAGCATGGACATCCTAAGTCTCTCCCAAGAGCTGCAGCCGCCACATTCTGCACACCCAGAGCAGGTCGCAGCTGCCTGGAGAACTCAAACTGCTTCTCTTGTTCCTGCCTCCCAGGCTTTTCCTTGAGGCCATGGGAGGGAATTTCATCAGAAGAATATCAATCTATTGATAGGGATGCCAACAGCCTTTCTGAGCAGAATATCAAAGCCACGAGCTTCTCTCCATCTACATGGTGCACACCCTGACTTATGCCTCTGAGACTCTCCTGTCCGTGGCTCTGTTGACCGGAGCTTCCACGTTTTAGAGCCTCCACTCAGTGAGAGGGGAGTGTGTCAAGGGAAAAGGGGAAAACAGCAGCTGATGCCCCCTCCCCAGTCCAGCAGCAGTTGCTGCTTGTGAGACTTCATTTGGGCTTCTACTCTTACCACGTCACACCCCAGGAAATGTGCCTGGGCCTCCTGTTCTCTTCATGTCATACACAGATCAGAGTGCCTGAGGATGCTGGCAGCCCGGCCCTGCCACCACTGTCGCCGCTGTAGCTATGGATGCTATCACAGTATATCTTCTAATGTCTCCCCTTTCCTCAATTGGCACTTTCTGCCTGTTGTCCTGCTGATAAGCCCATGAGTCCCAGATGATTCCCCAGGATATTAAAAATTGTTCAGTGAGGTCGGGCTTGGTGGTTCAGCCTGTAATCCCAGAACTTTGGGAGGCCTGAGCCCACGGGTAAGAGACTTACCCGGGCAACTTGGTGAGACCTCATCTCTATGATAAAAATAAAAAATTAGCCGGGTGTGGTAGCGCACACCTATAGTTCCGGCTACTTGGAAGGCTGAGGCAGAAGGATCGCAGGAGCCCAGCAGGTCGAGGCAGTGGTGGCCGGGAGCGTACCACTGCACTCCAGTCTGGGTGAAAGAGTGAGATTCCAACTAAAAAAAAAAAATCATTCTGTGTAGACAGAGATTTGAAGGGTAAGCGACAAGTGCAATCACAAGTAGTTTCAGTAAAGAAGAACAGGTTTCTTAACCACATGACTTAAGAGTCTTTAATACAGATGTTTAGATTGTGAACCCCCAAGGGGAAGGTAGAGTAATAATGTCCACCTAACTTATTGTACAAGACAATGCATGTTTCAAGGCACTCATCGACTAGGGCTTCTGAGACCTATTTTTGTGAAGTGTCACTGTAGGCATCTGGTGGTCACCAATGGCATAAAAGTTGGCAGAAGGAATGGGGAGGAATTGTGAAAAGTGCTATCCTACAGATGGAGCAGAGAATTCTACTTTCAAAGAAGCACACCTGGCCCTTACAGGCCCCCTGCCAACACTTCTCTGCCCTGTAAGGAACTGCTGTGTACATGTGTATAAGCATGTGTTCCTGTGTATGTATCTCTGTATATGCATGTGTATCTCTGTGTGTGCCAGTGTAGACAGGAAGAACAGGGGAGAGAGGAAGGATGAAGACCACTCGTGAAGGTGTGTGAGGAGTGTATCCATAGAGAACAGGATACAGCAAGAAAGGAGTGGGAGGAGCAGGAGAAACAGCCGAGGGGGAAGCTCCCTTCCAAGAGGTACCTGAAAACATCCTTCACTGTCCCCTCACATCTCAGTCCTTTCTAAGGATGGAGAAAGGGGAAATCAGAGGATAGTGGGAGAGACTGATTGAGGGTTTCTCCCAAAGTTGAGCTATTTTTTTCCTCAATCTGTATAATGTGTAAAAGGAACAAAAGCATCTCTAGGCTTTCCTGTTCATTTTAGCCAGCATTCATTTCGTGTCTTGTGTGGGTCCAGCCCAAGTCAGGGCTGTGAGGGATGAAAGAGTGGACCCAGGTGCTGCTTTCAAAGAGCTGGCAATGCTGTTGGAATGACAACCACACATGTGAGAACTGTTAGAGGACAAGAGAAGACTTAATCAAGAACAAATAGGGAAGGTGCCAACAACCAGTGGAGGGGACAGCGGTGTGTACTGAGGCAGGAGAAAGGGCATCTTGGAGAATGACCCTGAGGGGGCATGGTCAGAGAGGCACCATGGGGGCCTCCATCTGTCCAAAGCAATGTCTGGGAGTTCAACACACCTATCTAGAAGCAGCAGAGCATAGTGGAGACAGGAATGTAGCTGGGTGTATCAGGTGAATAGTCTTGGGCCTCAGGAGAAGGCTGGAAGAATGGGGATGGCTCAGACCACATCCCCTACAGGGCACACTTGGCAACACATGGTGATGGTCAGAAGGTTACCCATGTGACCTTCATCACTTTCCAATCTGGCAAACAGAAATGTTATAGGTTGAATTGTGTTCTTCTTCACACCCAACAAAATTTATATGTTGAGGTCCTAACCCCCGTGTCTTTGAGTGTAGTTCTATTTAGAGATAAGGGCTCAACAGAGGTAATGAAGTTAAAATGAGGTAATAAAATGAGGACCCTAATCCAATAGGACTGTTTCCCTTATGAAGGTGAGGTCAGGACACAGACACTCAGAGGGTGGGGACACAGGGAGGAGATGGCTATCTGCCAGCCGGAGAGAAAGGCTCCAGAATAACCAACCCTGCGACACCTTGATCTCGACTTTCAGCCTCCAGAACTGTAGGCAGATGTCTTTTGTTTAAACTCCCAGTCTGTGGAGAGGATTGGTGATTTGGCAGCGGGGGTAGGAGTAAGGGATATAGACCACAAAAAGAAAAGGCAGTGTGGGTGCTGCAAGTACACTTGAGCTAAATACTTAACACTTCTAGGTCACAGTTTATGCATTTGCAAAATGTGTGGAAAAAATTCTTACTGCACATGACCGTCATAAAGATGAAATAAACAAAATAATCTATGAGAAGCTCTCAGTGTGGCCAGTAGCTCTGCTCAGCAGGTTAGCTCATGCCGCTGTCCCTGGTCCTGGAGGGAAGGGTGGTGACCGCAGACAAACCGCAGTCTTCTCTAAAACAAGGAAGAATGCAGACAGCATATTTGCCAGAATGCCACATTTCTCAGACTATGACTTAGCATGAATTAAACCATCCCTGTCTTGGGAAAGAATTGGTTCTGAAACCAGGAGGAGAGGGTGAGGTGGTCTCAGCCATGAGAAGTTCAGAGAAGCAGGGTCAGAGAGCTCAGTTTGTTATTGGGATGACAGGACTGCTAAGAAAAAGAGTAGAGAAAGGGAAGGAGGCAGAGGCTGGCATGGCGACACCTGGGATATGGAGAGAAAAGAATATAGGAAGTTAAAAGGAGCTTCCAGGAAAAGAAAGACATGGAAAAACATTATGTACATGACAGACAAGAAGAGAGAGTTTCAGTAGGAGCAGGAGTTTCAGTTTATTTTATTTTAATTTATTTTATTTTATTTTACTTATCCATTGGTTTTTTTTAGTCAGAGTCTTACTCTGTTGCCCAAGCTGGAGTAAACTAGTACAATCATGACCTGCTGGGCTCAGACGATCCTTCTACCTCAGTCTTCCAAGTATCTGGGACTAGAGGTATGTGCCACCATGTTCAGGTAATGTTTTTATTTATTGTAGAGATGAAATCTTACCATGTTGCCCAGGCTAGCCTTGAACTCCTGAGTTGAGGCAATCCTCTTGCCTCAGCCTCTCAAAGCATTGGGATTACAGGTGTGAGCCATCACATATGGCCAAGAGCAGAAGATTTGAATCCTGCATTAACAACAGAGAGAATGACAACCGAAGCAAGAGAGGCTATGGGGGCTGCAGTCAAGAGCCAGTGGGACCCATTGAGGAGACAGTGTCTGGGGAGCAGGGAGACAGGAGAAGTCTATGTGGGCTTGGGACATCCACAGCCACTACATTAGTAGAGACTGGGAGAACTGACCTCATTCTCAAGAAAGGTGCTTAGATATTGCTGAACAAAAGCAAACTTACTTCAAGGAGACCCGAGATTTTATGTGGATGAAAAGGAGAAAAGCCAGTATCTTGAGAGGAAGTGCACCAAAAGAGAAAAATGATGGTAGCTCAGGCAAAGTCTCACAGTAGAGAAGAAGGGATGGAATCCAAGACTTGCCAAGGGAAAGAGCCCTTCATTCTCTGCACAAGGAAAGTAGAATAAACATAGTGGGAGAGGAAGGAAGACCTTAGGAAGGTGGCAAGGAACCAGAAGCTGCCTGTGACTTCTAGATTTGATCAGACAGGCTGGGTCATTTTCCCCAGAGGGCTGGAGTGAGACAAGGTGGCTGAGATGGAGGAGAATGAGAAGTTCTATCAAGGCTGCTGTGAGAAGGGCAAAAAGGACATGAGAAATGAACCCCATGTCTGATATAATGCAGGTTCCCCCAGCAGCAGATCCTGAAACCATAAATTAGATGCAAATAGAGCATTTAGAAGATGATTCCTGAATGTGTGGTGAGGGAATGGAGAACTGAGACAGGGCAGGAAAGCCAATCAGGGCACATTAGTGAGTGAGCTACTGCTCTAGGAACTGGGTACCTTCAAGAGATGGGGTAAAACACACCTCATAATTGTCTCACCAAGGGACTAGGAAGCCAGGGTACTTATCCACCACTGACTCTGGCAGTGTTAAATTCCTTGCACTTAGAATCTCCCTAGTACTCCCATGGCCAGAGGAATTCCTGAGGCAGATACCTCAAGTTTGAGGTAAGAAACTGTGGGAGTCAGACTTCTAAGGTGGCCCACAAGAGTCCCACCTCCTTGTGTGCACATCCTGTATAGCCCATCTCCTTGAGTGTGACCTGGACAGAGAATATGATGGGATATCACTCCTGTGACTATGTTACAATATGTGTCAAAAGAGATTTTGCAGATGCAATTAAGGTCCCTAATCAGTTGGTTTGAGTTTATCAAAAAGAAGATTATCCTGGGTGGTGCTGACCTAATCAGGTGAGTTCATGAAAGAGACAAGAATCAGCAGTCTCTTGATTGCTCAGAGTCTCGTCTCATGAAAGAGACAAGAATCTCCAGAAGGTCTGATATGGAGCTGGCCACATGGCAAGGTTCTGTGGGCAATCTCTGGAAGCCAAGAGTAATCTCAGCAAACAGCCATCAAGAAAATGGAGACCTCAGTCTTAAAACAAGAAACTGGATTCTCCAACTGTCAGGAAATCTGGAAGAGGATCCTAGGCCTCAGATGATGCCATAGTCCCACCCAGCTCTGTAACATCATAAGCCATATCCAGACTCCTAACAGACCCTCAGAAACTATGAGAGAGTAAATGTGTGTTACTTTAAGCTGCTACATGTGTGGTGATTCAGTGTGTAGCAACGGACACTAATACAGAAGCTACAAGCATTCACCAAGCTGCTCAAGACAAGTGAAGGAGAGAGGACGGAGGACCACAGCTTCCTTCCCCATCCCAAGGCCACCTTTAGACCTAGAGGTTCAAATCCAAATTTGAACACAGAGAGAGGCAGAAGCGTCCCCTCTCTGCAGGTCCTGCAGGGCTCAGCCTGCCCTGTTGTGAGATGCCAACACTGTGTGTGGAGTTCCTGGGCAGCATGATCTGAGACTGGATCAGGCACTACCATTGGAGCTGGAACCCTGCCAACCTGTTGATGGAAGTGTTCTGGGGCTGTGTGGTTTCCACCTTCCAGGTGGGTCACTCTCTCTTCCCTGAGTTCTCTTATAACACTTTGGGGCCTCAGGCGACACGATGAAGAGACTGAGCCAATTCTCTTTGCTGTGTCTTCCTTCTAGACAGTAGATACTCTCCCACAACAATGGCTTCCTGGCCCTCACCTTTCCTGTTCCTCCACAAAGTGGAAATTAAAGCGGTCAGAGGCACTTTTTACAACCAGACCAAGTAAAGGTACTTGAAATTCAATACAACTCCACATTTAGATGTCTGGGATCCCTGCAAGGCTAGACTCTATGCTTAATCATTTTAAAGTGTAGTGCTGAGCGCATTGTCATAGGCTTTTCTCACCTAATTAAGGCTCTTGCTTTTAATGCAAAAGTTCTGGGGAAGATTGACGTTCAGAAGGTTAGCTGGAAGCATTATTCTGTTTTAGGCTGTGTCTTAAACTAGGATTACCAAAGTCCAGGGTCAGTCTGGGTCTCAGTTTTACAGGTTAATAAATTAAATTGTACTGATTCATCTATGGATGAACACATTTGGGAAAGAATGCGTAATCATCAAATTCAAAGGGATTGACCCATAAGTAATCTTTGCATGCCCAGCAGGATCACCCACTCAGGTCACTGCCCAGGTTTCGTTTTTGGTGGATAGGTTTTCTCCCCAAATAAAATTAAGTTTCTTGCTCAGTAAATACCCTCTGAGTCTTTACTTATGCACGAGGCACCATGCCAGGTGCTGTGGCGGGTTCAGTGATAAGCTGTACATGGGTCATGCCCTCGAGAAGCTTCCCCACACATACATGCAATAGAGATGAGAACATATTATAAGAAAGATGCAGAAAACTTGCTGAGGGAGCTCAGGGGTGGAAGTGAGCCTTTTAGCAGGGAGTGGGGGAGTGGGGAGAGAATTAGAACCTCCTTTGGTTCTTGGCAGCATCCCAGCTGTGTCTTGAAGGAAGCATGAAGGTTGGCACCTGGCAGGGTACAGGGCAGCCATTCCAAGGAGAGCAGGTGAGCAAAGACACAGAGCATGGGGAATGAATAAGTCATGTGATGCCGTGGAGGGAAGGGATGCTGGAAAGACACAGAGGTACCAGATTGTGTCTCACAGTCACCGAACAAGTGGAGCACAGAAGTCTTCAGGGATGTGTCAACCGAGCAAGGAATGCTTGATGAAGCTGCATCTTCCAGGTTATGGAGCCTTCTGTCTACATAATCTGTTCTGACCATTTGGAATGGCATCTTCCACACATTGTTGGGACACCCTGACATGCTGTATCCTCTCCTGCTTGGGTTCCTTATTCTTTATCACTTAGTGATAGATGTCTCGAAGCTCACTAGACCGCAGTTTATCTTGCTTTAGTCACTCTGTGAGCCAGTGTCTTTCTGGCTGCATTCTGTAGAGTATGCTTGAGACCGTGGTGGGAACAGAGGGACCCTCTGGCCTTATCAGCAACACAGACACAAATAGCCCCTCAGTGACTGATGGCCACCACCATTGGCAGGATTTAATTTACTTCCACAGCAGAGGGTATCATTTCCTGATGCTGCCCCCACCCTCAAGGCGCAGCACACCTGAGCTCCCACACTCCCTGCTGACTATAGTGGGGCTGGGTGGAGATAGGCTTTGGGTGAACAGAACGTGGCAGTTTGGCTTCTGGGGTTAGTTCTGGGAGGTCCTGCATGTCCCTTCATAGAAATGGCAGAGATCATTTCCACATCACTGATCATCCAGAGTTCTAGAAAGGGCCTAGACCTCATGTTTGCTGATACAGGTCATGGTTAGGAAAGTACTACAGTCAAACAGAACAAGCCTTCACATCCCTACTCTACCACATACCAGCTGTGTCCCCTTTGCATGTAACTTATTCCAAGCCTCAGTCTCCTCTCGTTTAAGGTGTGGATAAAGATCATGCTTAACTCCCAGGACTGCTGCAGAGACCGACAGATAAAGTCTGGACAGTAGCTAGTGCACACCTGGCCACTGGTGAAGCCTTCGTTACATTGGATCTTAAAAGGCAGGTTTTGCTTGGACAATATCAGAACCTTCCTTCCAAGGATTACTTATGGGTCAGTCCCTTTGAATTTGATGATTATGCATTATTTCCCAAATATGTGTTCATCCTTAGACGAACCAGTACAATTTAATTGTATGTGAAACCGAGACCCAGACTGACCCTGGACTTTCGTAAGCCCAGCTTAAGGCACAGCTTAAAAAAGAATAATGTTTCCGGCTAAACTTCTAGCTACAGTCTAGATCCTTGGCAGGCAGGGAGACCTGCCTCAGTCACCAGCAAGTTGACCCATTTGTTTCTGAGGTGACTGAAATGTTTCCTTCCTGTCCCTGCCACCTCCTGGCATCTGACTGTGCTGTGTGACTAGGTAGTGCCCACCGGAGTCAGTGAGCCCAAAGAAACTCTCCAACGCTGCACATGGATTTCCAGTTGTCAACTTCTGTGCTGGTGACCTGCCCTGAGGCCAGTGAAATCCAGGCCACCCGAGGCACAAAGAGTCATGATACTCAGTTCTACTGTGGTAATGATGAAAGGTATGACGTCAACTCAGGTTGCAGAGACAGAGGGACAAGTGACATGTTGAAGAAGGTGCCTAACAGCTTGTGTGCACCTATTGCTACATTTTTAGAAATTCTGCCAACCACTGGACATCTTGTGGGTAGCGTGAAGCTGGCCATGGAGGAATTATTGACATCACAGAAATCAGCAAACTTTGCAAATCAAGGTCCCCTACCTACCCTCTCCCACCCCCAAGAGCTGGTTGTTAAACATTTAGCAGCATTCCACTGGGCAGGACCTTTCCCACTTCCCTTTCTTGCCTCAAAGGAGGGGAAGTTAAAATCTGTTGATTTTTAATCTGTTGATTTTTAACTATCATCCTCACATTACATACCCCACCTCCAGACAGCCCAGCTCAACCTCAAACAATCCAGAAATAAACTGCCAGAAACAGGCCGATGGGGAATGTCTTGAGATGCAGAGAGTGTCCTTGAGAGCTGACACTGAGGCCCTCAGTCTTGTCCCTTTGCTCCCCTGTGCCCTCTTCAGAATGGAGCTAGTCAGCAGGTGTCTAGGCACAGGAGGGCTTCATGCCTGTCAGTGGAGAAAGACCTCCACGCAGTTCTCTGAGTGCAGGGGGATCAGGGAGAAAAAGAGAACTGTTCAGAGCAAATCTCCAGGGAGCCCCATAGGGTCCCAGGACTTTTGACACCACCCTAAAGCACAGAAAAAAAGTCCCTATAGGGAGGGCTCATGAGAAGGAGCTTGTGAAACCAAAAGAAGGAAATGAAAAGCTATTCGATGTCTGCCAGGACAGAACCTGTGTTTACCCAGCAGGAGCTACAGGAGAAGCAGAGCAAGGCTGGGGCTGAGGGAGGTACTCTCCAACCCTACCAAGGGACAACTTCAACCTGCTAGACGGGGGCTTTCTGGAGCAGCAGCAACCCTAACCCCTGAGAGTGGCACCACCCAGCCACTGCAGGCAGCCACCTGTGCCTTTTTTCTGTGTCCCCAAGAAATAATTTTTCCTTCTTTTGCAGCAGGGAAAGCGTCTCCCTGGACACCATCCTTACATTTATCTGGTGCACTCACTCCTTCAATATTTATGACCCACATCAATTTTTCATCCATCCCATCAGGCCACTTCTTAGCAAGTTTGGAAACCGTGTCCTTTGTGTTCGCCTTCTCATAGGGTGGACACTAGAGTGGGGCCCCAGGTACGTCCTGTACCAAGTGAGTTCTGCCGCTCCCTGCTCAGCATTCAGGGCCGGCCACACTACCTGCTCAGTTCTAATCCATTGGTACTCTGACTACGCCTTTAGTATCCAGCCAGATCCCAACAGCTTCTCTTCACCTGGGCCTCCTGCTAACTGTGTTCCCTCCCTGCGGGTCCCCTGTTGTTTCTGCCACCCAGAGGACACTTTCCTTCCTTTGGTACATCTAGCACTGCCTCTTCCTTCAAACTCAGACCAGATTCCACATCCTGCAGGCAGCCATGTTTCTCCTAACCCCCACATCTTCTCCATTTTCCTCTCTATTCCACTTTAGCCAGTAACTCGTTACTTTGTTCTCAGCTGTTCTTTCACGTTATCCCCAGCTGAACTTCAAGTTTCCTAAGGACAGAATCTGCATCTTAATATTGTACTTCTGGGTTCCTCTCAGTGTTCCTCATAACACTGGCATGCAGCAGATGCTTAATAAATAACATGCTTAGTTGAAAACATTAGGTGCTTTTGTCTATAATATTGGGTCTTTATCTTACTGGGTCTACCCTTAGACATAATGATGCTGATACTTGGGAGACATTCTTATCCCTGAGAAATAATTAATACATTAATGGTCTCATAACAATTGCTCCGATTAAGTGAACACTTATTCTGTGCTCAAAGCAGCAAAGCATTTTCCAAGCATTATCTTATTTACCTCCAAGGTGAGAACTATTATAATCTCCATAAGGAAACAGATACAAGAGGATGTGACTTCTCCGAGGTCACATAAAGTGAACATTCCAATGCAGATGTCTAGTCCAGAGCTCAAGGTCTTCGACGTCGCCTCATCCCTGCTGTCGCCAGCATCCTTGTGTGCACTCTGTAGCAGGATGGTCTGAAGTGTGGCGAACAGCAGTAACCACCAACTGCCTGTGCAGATCAGTGCAGCAAAAAGGAGAATCTCCAGTTACAAGGGTGAAATGAGCATAAGCTTTTCTATCTCCCCCCTCTTGAAGCAGTAATGTAATAGGAAGTTGATTAAAAAGGAGTAAATGCACAAGGACAATGAGAAGAAAATAATCTACAGCAGAGGACAGGACACAACAAAATTCCAGAAGCCAAATGATGGGTAAAAAGGGATCCACCCCATGCAGGATGGGGAAGTTGAGCAACTGATCCATTTACCTGAAGAACCCTGGGAGTCATAGAATGAGTTCTGGGGAAGGAGGAGCAAGGCAAGAGACAGCTTTTGAAACAGAATAGTCAGGTTCCTACATCCCCTTTCCTTGCCCTGCATAGCCAAAAACCTGCCCCTCCTCATCCCTGCAGGATGGACTTCCTAAAAGAGAGCCTGAGGCCCACCGGCAGGCATGGGTGAGCTGCCAGGCTGAGGGAATGGGACTGGGTGATGTTTGTCTGCAGAACAAAGATGCCCTCACCCCCTCTCACTCCCACCATCCCCTTCCAGTCCTAGTCCCCAAATACCAGTGGCCAGATAAATATCCCAAGGAAGGGGGTAGGAAATATTCCCCCCCAAGAAACAGAATCCCACATTAACAAACAACACAGAGAAAATGTCTAGATACATTTTAAGGTCTCTCAGGGAAAAGTTCAGCTTTCTGCACCACCACCCAGTCGTCAAGCCTGGGAGTCAGTGCCTTGCTGTAATCAGAAAGCGTCACATCAACCTTTGGGTAAAAGGACCCAACAAAACATTCCAAAATGTCAACAGACAGCAAAGTCTCAGTAGATTTGTAAGGAAAGAATCTAACGTGAAGCCCAAAGCATCAACAGCAACAACAAAAAGATATTTTTAAAAAATCATGTAATAGACACAATATGAAAAACAGAAGAAAAGTTCCAAAGACTATCAGTAGCTTTAGAGAAACACAAAAATAAATTATACCCATGACACGAGAACAGGATGTACTAATACCAAAATGGGAGTCATTAGAGAATAAGAAAGCTTATTAAAAAATAAAATAATAAAATTATGAGCATTAAATTTGTTTAATCAATAGAAGTATTAATAAAATCAAGGAAATATCCCAGGGAGTACCTTTAAAAAGAAGGATGAGCCGGGCTCGGTGGCTCAGCCTGTAATCCCGCGCCTTTGGGAGGCTGAGGTGAGTGGACTGCCTGAGCCCGCGGGTTCGAGACCCGCCTGGGCAAGCGAGACCTCATCTCTACAATAAATCAAAAAATTAGCCGGGCGTG
>CAUYQG010273779.1:0-16427 GCA_963574415.1 Tarsius wallacei
TGAGAATAGCATAGTCCTCATTAGTTGAGGTTTACACATCTCAAAGTTTTATAATGCTCCTATTCGAGGTCTTGTACACATTTTTATTCCCAAATATTTGATTTTAATTATATATATACATATGTGTGTGTGTATAATATATATATATATATATATATATATATATAATGGGATTAAAATAAAAGGTGTAAGAAATTGATGCTAAGAAGACCAAGCTAACACATTAATCCTAAACCAGCACTAATCTACCTCCAGCATGAAAAAGAGCACACACAGCACTTTGCACACACTATAGTAGGTCAACAAGCTGATTCTTTGCAGGAATTGAGCAGCTACAGGGGAATGTTTGTCATTCTCTTGGTAATGGCATATATAAGTAATATATATGGTATATATATAAATATATATGGTGATATATAGTGATATATAATGGAGGGGGGACCCAAAAAAAAGGAATTATTTTTTGGAGGGGGAGCCCCTGTAGTACAGGCTTCTCCCGCTAGGTAAGTGTTCTAGGAAACCATCGGCATCAGTGTACCAGTTAGCGTTGTTGTGAGAGGTATTGCATTAGGCTTCGGTGAATTTTTTTGGAAAATTCTTTCAGTGCGTTTGCCTGTTTCATGATGGGTGATTTACAAGCACACCTGCCTACGCCAGGCTGAGTGTTCAGCAGTTTTTAACCAAAAGCCAGCATGACCCCGTGCCCTGCCCTCCCTATTCACCTGATCTCGCCCCAAGCCACCTTTTTTTTTGTTTCTCCAATGAAAAAAGTTCTTAAAGGGAAATGTTTTACCAATGCGGAAGAGGTGAAACAAAAAAATGGCAGAAGCGCTAAAAGGCATCAAAATGGACAAGTTCAAAAACTGTTTTGAACTGTAGGAAAAGCATCTCAATAGGTGTATTGCATCAAACGGAGAGTAACTTTGAAGGTGACTGAAGTTTCAACAAGTAAGAATAAATACACATTTTTTAAATAAATAAATTCTGGTTTTTTTGGTTTCCCCCCTTGTATATCTGTGTGTATATATGTATTTAATTAGACAAATGAAGAGGCCCCAAAGGGTAAATTATTCAACATTTCCCAGCTAGTAGGCATGAGAAATAGAATTAAAATTCAGGCCCTGCCATATGGCTGTTGCCATGCAACAGAGGTGTACCCCAAAGAACTAAGGACATGAAAACCCTAAAAATGTCATATTTTGATCTGTGACCCCCTCAAGAGGAGTTTCTGGAATACATCAATTGTTCTCCAAGGAAATCAACCTCAAAGTGAGGCATGTATTTCAAATATCACTAATTTCTTTAAAACCTGACATCAGTCTATAGCCCCTACATTTTAACAAATTTCTAGAATTTATTTATAGTTCTAGCCTGAAATTTCCAATGGGATAATAAGTACAGTGCCTTAAGTTCATGTCAGTTGTGTTATTCAGGAATTGATCTTCTATACACCTAAAACATCTTTCAAACTTCAGTGGGCATCCCCCCCCCATTTCCAGTGTTCTGAATATGGGGGTGCACGTTCTTTCTGTCTATTCATACTCTCAGAAATCTGTAAAATGCATTCATGTCTTCTTTCTTTCTTAATCAGGAATTCTCGACTTCTGAGTCTGTCTGAATCTGTCCTCATCAGCAAGCCCCTTGATTGCAGAAGTGAACTTTAAGCATTTGGCAATGAAAGAAAAGATAAATCTTGCCCACCTGACCTCTCTCACAGGCCTGTCCCTTGTTGACTGAATCTCCTTCCCCCTCGGCCTGCAGGCCTACCTTTAGAATAGCTGCTCCTCTCTCTTTCCACTCTAAAACGGATGATCTGTTAGAATTCAGGGTCTTTCCTGTCCTTCAGTACTTCACACTGTCAATAGGCCAGAATGATCCCTACCTTTATGTTGAGTGGTAATATTTTACATTTAGAGAGCTGTGCTATTTAAGAAAAATATTCTAAGCAAAATCAAGCAAAGGATGTGGCCAAAAGAGAATATGAGCATGTTCTCTGACAATCAGGAGGGCTGTGGATTGCAAGCATAGTGGCATCAGAAACACCTGCGGATTCCGGGCTGTAAGCCCACCCTGAGGTTCCCTGGAGTGTAGTCCAGATACATGTGGGCTAAATGGTTTTCAGGGGTGGTTCTGACACAAGGGGTCAGAAACACTGCAGGATGTGATGTGATGGGTCTAACCAATCTCTTCTGGAAAAAGGCAGCACAGCCGATCTAAAGCAAACCGTTATTCATAACCTCCCACTTGTGGTAGAAAATCCTGCTTAAAGCTATGAGTAATCTTAGAGGCTCTTGTTCTTCTGGGTTGTCTAAAACAAGAAACAGCACAAACCCAACTAACCAGTGACCCATCTAGTCGAATAAACACTGCCTGAAAAAACAGCAACAGCTGTTCTGTCTTCTCGCCCATGATTTGGGAAAACATTTTAAGATTTTCCTCATGTAGCAGTAGAAAAAGATGACATGCTGAGAGCTCTATGGGCTTTTCCTCCAGAGAACACATAGAAAACCCTTGGTTTTGTCCTGACTGAGAAATGCTTAACCGTCCACATGCAAAATCAGATAATCCCTGTGATGCCTTTCCCCTGGCCTAACTCAATTCAGATAACTGTGTTGGTCTGTGAGAAACCCTCTGAGACAACATTCAGGCCAAATGATCTCATGCCTGGATTTTGCAAAACAATATGTGCACAAGACCAGAATTTATATCACCATCGAATACATGCCATTCCCAAATCCAGTCCTGGGATGTTCTTTAACCGCGTGGCTTCCCTGCCACGTCTGAGTCACTTCCTGGGCCTGGCTCCAGGACAGCCTGCAGACCCCTGGCCACCATGCAGGCCACATAAGGAAGCAGTTCTGTACTGTTTCTAGGAATGGCAGCTTTTAATATTATTTTACACTTATCTCATGCATTTTGCTATCCCAGATGGTTTTAAAGGGGAGTTGGCGTGGCTGAAAGTGATGTATTTTCTTTCCTCAAAATAATTAAAATTTCTCTTGTGCTCAACTGAGAGAAAAATCAATGGCGCGCAGTGGTGAAAATGCCTGACAGTTTCTCTTGGGGAAAAGTTCTAGAGGTCTGTTTGCTGCCCTGGGGGATTAGCTGCCTTTGCACCTCAGGAGGTATGTGTAGGGTGGGGGCGAGGGACTCACGCTCTTTCTCTTCTTTTCCAGGGAAACTGAAGAAGCAAGAAAAGTTGCTCTGAACTGGACTCTCACCTGTAATCGCAAACAATGCAAAGGACTGGTTGATTATCCCTTGGTACCAAAGTGTTGTGGATTTTGGGGGTTTTTGGACTTTGGAATATTTGTGTTATATAATAGGATATCTTGGGGATGAAACCCAAGCCTAAACACAAAATTCATTTGTGTTTCATACATCCTATACACATAACCAGAAGATAATCTTGTATAAGATTTTTAAATGACTTTGTGAATGAAACACAGTTTGTATGCATTGAACCAGAGAGCAAAGCATCATGTTGGCACTCCAAACATTTTAGACTTTGGAATGTTTTGGATTTCAGATTTTTGGATTAGGGATGCTCAGACTATAACACTAGTGCTTGATTGTAATGGGTTTTTGTTTTTGTTTTGAGTTGGAGTCTCACTCTATTACACAGGCTGAAATGCAGTGGCATGCTCGCGGCTACCATAGCCTCAACCTGTCCGTCTCAGGCGATCCTCTGCCTCAACCTTCCAAGTAGCTGTAACTACAGACATGTGCCACCACGCCCAGCTAATTTTAGAATTTATTTTAGAGACAAAGTCTCACCAAGTTGCCCAGGCTGGTCTCAAACCCCTGGGCGCAGGCAATCCTCTCATCTCTGCCTCCCAAAGTGCTGGGATTACGGGTGTGAGCAACCATGCCGGGTTTGGGCTGTCTTTGTGGCTTAAAAGCTTTGACACCATTTCTCTAGTTGTCTCTTCTAGAAAGCTGCCCTCTGCATGCTACATGTGATCTCTTACTGAGGGGTAGGGGGAGGGGTAACTGTGTGTTCTGTCTCAGGAGAGGAGGCCACAGTGGTCAGCAAAGTGTCCTGGAGGCTGATCTGGGGTCCCTGCAGTGAGGCCATCTGACCGGGGCACCGCAGGAGGACCCCTCTGGGCCTACCTCACTCCACACACTGCTGCTCCAAGGACCTCTTTTGGTTTTGTTATAAGGTCTCATATGCCACCCCTGGGGCTCTTTCTGTGGTTCTTCTTATCTTGCTAACCCTGGTCCTATTAAAATCAGGCAACACCTTCTGCAGAAAGTGTATCCACTCTGGGAGGCTGGCTCTCCAGAAAGTCCTCACCACCTCACACTGTGTTGCCACTTCCTGTTTGTGGTTAGTGTTCGCTCCCAGCTCCCTGAAAGGAGGAAACTGTCCTGTTCATTCATTGCTGTGTTTCCTCTGGGCCTGACCCTGCTTTACTCCATAAATGTTTGCTGAGTGAGCCCCAGTATCTTTGACAATGAAGTGATAAGGTAATTCAATCATAAAACACCCACCGTCAGGAGGCCCTCCTCAGGGTGTCTGTTGGAAACCTGTGAAGCCCAGTGTGCATGGGAGTCAGGATAATGACTTGTCAGGAGGGGTTCCCTGGGGGCACACAGACTCACTCACTTTGAATGTTTTCCTGGTGCCAATTCTAAGTGACTATATTTAGAATAGCACACAGAACTACACTCAAAAGGACTTTGCTCTGTCTTTATATCAAGATCCTTTGCCCTGTATACACCTAGGAGAACTTAACCCCAGAGGTGTTCCCAGAGCCTGGCGTTTTATAGAAGAGCAGCCAGGTGCTAGAAAATCAGAATTCTCACAGAATGTTTGCCAAGCAGTTTGGTAGATAATTACATTGATTACTAAGAGCCTGGGACAATGAGGAGTAAGAGTGTGCTCTGTGCCCATGTAGACCGAAACAGAGTGGGAGGTCATAGGGAACTCAGCTGAGACCCTCATCGCTCCCCCTACCTCACCCCCCTCCACAGAGGACCTGCCTCTCTTCCCAGTTGTGTCTGTCTGCGGTGTTTGGAAAGGACTAGAAGCTGTGGCTCAGGCCTTCTGACCTCTAAAAAGAAAAGTCTTGGTGTGGCTATGGTGCCTGGGTCGTCAAGAGGTTGGACGGAGACACTGAGGAGTTGCCTCAGAAACGTGAACAGGGAGGCCATGCAGAGCCAGGCCCAAATAACCTGCGCACACAAGAGCAAAGAAGGCCAGGTCATCAAGACCCCACCCACCATCTCACCAGGCCCTTCTATGGGCCAAGGTCAACTCTCAGAAAGGATATTTCTTGTAAAATGTATCTGAAATATAATGAGAATGAAGAGGATTAGAAAATAGCACACTTGTATTTAAACAGGACAGAAAAACATCAGAAAAGTAACCATGTTACGTATGGTAAATGCTGATGCATATAACAAAGAACCAATAGACTTTTTTGAAATAATTCTGGAGGGACTTTCTGGGCTAGCTCAAATTCTCTTTTTTTTTTGTTTTTTTGAGACAAGGTCTCAGCCTGTCAGACTGGAGTTCAGTGGTGTAAACATAGCTCACTATAGCCTCGAACTCCTGGGCTCAAGTGATCCTCCTCAGCTTTCCTAGCAGCAGGGACTATAGGTATGCACCACCACACTCAGCTCATTTAAAAAAAAATTTTTTTTTTTAAATTGGAGTCTCACTCTGTCGCCCAGACTGGAGTGCAGTGGCCGCTCCCGGCCACCGCAGCCTTGACCAGCTGGGCTCCGGCGATCCTTCCGCCTCAGCCTTCCGAGTAGCTGGAACCACAGGCGCGCACTACCACGCCCAGCTAATTTTTTGATTTATTGTAGTAGTGAGGTCTTGCCAAGTTGCCCAGGTGGATCTCGAACTCACAGGCTTAGGTAATCCACTTATCTCAGCCTCCCAAAATGCGGGATTACAGGCTGAGCCACCGAGCCCGGCTTTAAAATTTTTTGTAAAGACACGTTCCTGCTATGTTGCTCAGGCTGGTCTCAAACTCCTGGCCTCAAATGACCCTCTCTCCTTGGCCTTCCAAAGTGCTGGGATTATAGGCATGAGCCACCGTGCCCAGCTCAACTTCTTTAGAGACTGGTAATTGTGTTTGGTAGGCTCATATGAAAAATAAATTGCCTGAGGTAAAATTCAGTGGCCTATGAATGATAAAAACAGATATAAAAAAGGACCCATAGTTGGTGGGAAAAAGGGTTTTGATCTGGTAGAGGTGACTTTGTTGGCCTTTGACCTATAGTTCTGCTATGCACGACTTTCCAGGTTCTAATCATAACTGGGTTGTGCCTATTTGGAGATGGTATCTCTCCTCGAAAGAAGGAAAAATTCATAGGAAAGCTGGGTCCCTGTCACTGTGTAAGCACAGGACACCACGCTGTCCTTGTAAGCCCTGGGTATATCTTCACATTTCGAGTCTTCCCAAAAACCTCTCCTCTGTGGTTACTTTTTTTTTTTTTTGAGTTGGAGTCTCACTGTTGCTCAGGCTGGAGTGCAGTGGCACGCTCATGGCCACTGCAGTCTCGATCTGCTGGGCTCAGGTGATCCTTCCGCCTCAGCCTTCCAAGTAGATGGAACTACAGGCATGCGCCACCACACCTGGCTCATTTTTTTTTTTTTGAGTTGGAGTCTCACTCTGTCGCCCAGACTGGAGGGCAGTGGCACGCTCCCGGCCACCGCAGCCTCGACCTGCTGGGCTCAGGCGATCCTTCCGCCTCAGCCTTCCAAGTAGCTGGAACTACAGGCATGCGCTACCACCCCTGGCTAATTTTTGATTTATTGTAGAGACGAGGTCTCGCCAACTTTGCCCAGGCGGGTCTTGAACCCACGGGCTCAGGCAATCCACTCACCTCAGCCTCCCAAAGTGCTGGGATTACAGGCTGAGCCACCGAGCCCAGCTCTGGTTCATTTTTTTAATGTATTGCAGAAATGAGGTCTCACCACGTTGCTCAGCCTGGTCTCAAACCCCTGAGCTCAGGCAATCCTTTCGTCTCTGCCCCCCAAAATGCTGGGATTATAGGCGTGATCCACTATGCCTGGCCTACACTTTTTTTCCTTTTTTCAAATAGGGCTTCAAAGGCCCTCTCTTCTTTTACTTAAAAAGCTCCTGGAACCCTTATTCTTACTCGTGCCTTCTTTTCCTTGGCTTTCCTTAATCTTTTTTCCTGGCTATCATATTCCTTTTTACTTTTGCTTTTTATAAAACTTCCTTTTAGATTTTTTCCATTTTTAAAAGGAGCCTGTCTTTGGAAACTTGCAACCAGGAAGAACATGCATTTGCCTTTCCTGCTTCTTGGCGCAATCTGCAGCTGCTGTGGTATTTCAGGCCCCCACATCTTAGAGCAATCATGTGAAAGGTTTAAAAGAGCTGTAACCCCGAGGCCATTTGTAAAGCGTTCATTCTATAAGTACAAAGTCTAAGTGGGCTTGAAAGCCAGCTTATCTCCAGTTCCCATTTGTAGCTCATTTAAATGATGCATTGACTCCATGTATTGCTCTAATCTCGTGCAGGTGGAACTCAGGATCTGCCTGGACACTTCTGGCCTGTCTCCAAGCCTCCACCATTCCCAGTGGTCACCCCCTCAGAGCTCTTCACTGCCACCCAGGGTTCTTCTCTACTTGCCAAGCCGCGTGTCATGTGGGGAGTCTGGTGGTGCTGGTGGTTTTGTTTTGGCTACTTCCTTGCTTTCATAAATAAAAAATGAGTTATGCAATCCTCTCAGGCGGTAGGGAATCAAACTCCTCTGTCTTTTCTTTAATCAAATGCTCAGGGAGCGCCGACTGTGAGCCAGGCACTTGTCTGATCCTGAAGACGTGGTATGACAGTCACAGACCCGTGACAGGAGCAGCAGCTGCTCTCTGGGTGCTGTCTAGCAAAGGTGTCACAATGAGGGCTCATTTTGGGTTAAGGTGCCACCTTTAGAGGTTCTGTTTGGTGTCATTTCCAAGAGAGTTGCATTATTCAGAGATTTACATAGAAAGCATTGTATTATACTCTTCTGAAGGTCACTTTGACCTCACTGTTAAATTTAAGACTGTTTCTTCTTGTCCTCAGCAACGGGAAGAGCTCTTGTTCAGTTTTCTCCTCATGAGAGCTCTACGTATATTTTAGTGCATAGCTGTCAAACTGCCCTTTTTGTTTTTCTTTTCTACCACTTGCCCCTTGAAAGTCTGTTCCTTCTGTAGTTCTTGCAATGCTCCTATTCCTAGCATCTACTTGTCCCTGGGGGCTTCCTTGATTTTAGAGAGAATAGCACACTAGGACACATTCTGAAGAATCATGGAAAGCACTTGAATAAGAGGTTTTGATTTTTGGGGGGTGGGGAGAAGATTATGTTTTGCAAGTATAACATGTATTTTCTTTTGGATAGTGTATTTTCTTGTGTGGAATACTCAGTTAAGGGAGCTAAGCGACCCTAAGTGATACATTTTTTTATCAGCAACTTCTAGAACCTAAATTGTGCTCGATTTTGTGCAGTGTCCAAGAGAAATAAATGTCTGACCTTATACAAATGAAAGGTGTCATTATTTAAAGCAGTGCTGTTGTCACTAGTGGACTGATGCTGAGGGTGATGGCTGAATTCACATGCTTAAGCCTCTACCGGAACTTGGAATCCTACAATGTTCTGAGTCCCCATGATCTGGTGAATACTCCATGCCCTTGATTTTTGGGAAAGCTTACCAATACATAGGATAAGCCTGGTGCTTCTGCCTTGTGACAACCTTTGGGTCTTTGTAGGTAGCTGCTCCGCAAATTAAAATTCCCTATTTCCTTAAAGGTTCCTTATATACAATCCTGGCTGCCTGCTTCCCAATCCTATTGGACAGTAAATGCTACCTTCTTCCTCTGCTCTGGCTCATACATCAGCCCCTTCTTTTTTTCTGTTCCAACAACTTTACCTGCAATTCTGTGAAAACTAACTGCTTCTCAAGAGACATAATTGAATGGCTGAAACCCTGGGGAACGTACCAACTTCAGACTCACTTTTGTGATTGTCTTTTGGGGGACACGGGAACAAAACATTCTGGCACAAGAGTCAACAGGGATATCTATTTTTCGTTTCACCTGCAATTTGCAAAAGAGACCTGGACTAACACTTTTGGACACAGGGAAGTAGTGTCCACCTCCAAGTGTGAGGAGAGGGCTAATTCTAGGCAGAGCAAGTACCTGTTACAGAGACACTTTCATATCCCTGAAGGTCTCCCCTCTTCAAAAATCATCAATGGCTCACCACTGCATAAAGTATAGAATCTAAACTTCTGAGGCACCTTGCAAACACTAATATATTCCAGTCAAACTAGTCTATTTCTTGCCCATCCTCCCCCAAATAAATAAGCTTTGTGCTTTCTTGCCTGTCTTTGGTTACACCATCAGAAATGTCCTCCTGCTACTCTCTGCCTAGCTAACATCAATAGTTCTCAACATTGAATACCTCGGTCATCTGTCAAACTTAAGAATAAAGAAGGAGAAGAAGGAGGAGGAGGAAGAGGAGGGAAGAAGGAGGGGAAAGAAGAAACACAAGAAGAGGGACGAAGGGGGGGGGATCTAGGTATCACATCTCTAGGGGTATGACCCCAGCATATATACCTGGGGTGCCAAAAATGTGCACACATTCATTTAAGAGGTTTTATCTATGTATTACTTTTTGAAGGTGAATTGAATTATGGTAGCAATGTGTAGTATGACACATTCACTCAAAAGATGGCATTGGTCAAATGAATGCTAGCGTCACCATGAGAAAGGCAGGACAATCTAAGAAAACGGCAGAAGCATAGTTGTTATTTGAGCTGCACAAGACCATTTTGAAGTGGTATTTATAATTTGAGAACATCGTGGAAGGACAACGACAGTGGAGGCATGAGTATGCAAAATACGCCTAACAATCGCACACATTTGTGATAAGTCTAAGACACATGATACTCTGTGTGGTGTGCATAAGGGAAGATCTGGGAGGCCTCACACAGCAACAAGTCCTGCAGTAGTTCACCGTAATCAGAAGTGTCTGGACACTGATGGTAACCACTTTGAGGACCTCTTGTAATTGCAGAAGTCAAATGTGACTTGTATCCATCTTTTGCTACTGGTAGATATTGAGTATTACAATTTTAATACAGATTTTTTTCTTTCTTAAAATGTGTATACGTTTTTTTTTTTGGCACCCTTTTTAAACCTTAAAATGTGTTGAGAACCCCTGGCCCGACTTTAATGCTCAATTCAAACCCCTCTCTTCTGAGAAGCCTTCCTAGATCATGCCAATGGAAAACAGTCCTTCCTGGTGGCCACTATAAGTGCACTCAGTGGCACCTAACACAGCCTCATGTGGCCCTAAGCCAGCTCAGAAGTTCTTCAGCGATGAATCTAAGTCTTATATCCTTCCATGTCTGGACTACAGTGTCTCACCCATAGAAATTTTCATATATGTTTACCAGTTATTAGCTTCAGGCTGGAGGGGCAGGTGTGATCAGAGGTGGACATGAAGCATGATGGAGAAACTGAGCCAGGATATGGGGCAACCGTGAATTAATTCTCTAGCTCCTTAACACTCACAGCAAAGGCAAACTGCATGAGGGCAGGCAGGCTCAGGAAGGAGCTCGGTTCAGGTCCTGTGAGCTGAATGGCATCCTCAGAGGCAGAGGGGCCACCAAGGCATTTCAGGGGTTTGAGGACATTGTTTTTGTCTGGAGAGAGAGGCTGCCTTCTGTCCCTGGCAGATAACTTGCATCTTCAGGGTCCAAGGATATTAGAAGAGAGAGCCCTGACTTGTACAGAGGGCCAGAAGTAAGGTGAAATTCAGAGAGAAGCTGCTCCCAGATGGGCTTGGTTGAGGCATGAAGAGGCTGGAGGGAGGGGGCAGGCCTACCTCAGAGAGACAGGAGAGCACCTTGGGTCACGTGTCCATTGCTCCTGAGTTACCTGAGTCCCTCTATCCCCCTTCCTGATTCCCAAGATAGAGAAAGGCCGGCATGGGACGACAGCTGGGCCCTAGCTTGGGTGGACTGACGAGGTGGCCGGCACCGAGAAGTCTCCACAAAGGAGACTGCTGCTTAGATCGCCTGGGGCCTATTTCATTTCTGAGGGTTTTCAAGTGATCAATTTTTTAAAACAGAGGAACCAGATCTTTCTGGTAAAACATTCACCGAAACATCCCCACCCTACCACAGTAGAAAAAGTCCTCTAGTCAGAACATTTGATTAGAAGCAAATTAGGAAACTTCAGTCTGTTGGCCCAGGTGGTCTCTCCCACCTTGAAGGATCCTGGGGCTGTGGGGACTCCTGGGACCTCTCCCCTCAACAGACCCTGGGCCCTAAAAAGGAAGTCATGCAAATGCCAGCACCTGTGCCTCCCTCCCTGCCCTGAATGTCCTCCACACCCAGCCCTCTCCCTTGAGTTCGTTGACACCTGCTCGTGATGTCAAGAGTGGCGGGCTTGTCAAGGAGCCTCTGACGCAACAGCTCTTTCCTGAGCACCCACCGTGAGCAAGGACTGTGTCTGCTTTACACAGAGCTCATTCAAAGGTCAATCCCAACAACAGCCCTGTAGGAAAGGTATTACCAAACCAGTTTAGAGGGGAGAAACCGAAGCGCGGAGAGGTTAAACAAGGTGCCACTGACCTTCAGAAGCAAGTGGAAAATAGGGTTCTTGTTTCAGGGCTGCTTTACTTGCCAAGCATCATTATAAGCATCTGTATGTACCCACTCACAACTATCCAACCAGATAGGAACAATGATCCCTGTCCTCTTTACACTGATGAGGAAACTGAGGCACAAAGGATTAAATACCTTGTCTGAGGGTCGAGGATTACATGGCATGCCTGGGTTTGAACCTAGACAAGTGGTCTAGATGCTTCCATAGGGAGTCTGGTCCTTCCTTACCCTATGTGGCCTGCCCTGGCCCTTCTTCCCAGGCTGGGCACAGAAGACAACATTAAACAACAAGGCAGGACACGTGGTGTAATAGAAAATTTAGATAGGTGAGATAGATAGGTGGTTTGTAAGTGTTGAAACTTTGGAGTCTTAACAGAGCTGTATGGAAATCCTGAGGATTCTGTAGTAGAATCTGCATTCTGGGCTGTACACTAGTGGGTACAGACCTTGATTAGAGGGAGGGGTTTAAAATTGAAGCAGACAATTTTTATTGACATGGGAAAATTCATAGGTTATGATGTTAAATGAAAAAGAAATACACAAGGCTATCTACAGTATAATCTCAATGATATAAAAAGATACATACAGATGATGGAATAAACTAAATTATAGTGTTTTTTAAAAGACTTAAAAATGTTTAAGTCACCCAAGTACAGTGGCTCACGCCTGTAATCCTAACACTTTGGGAGGCTGAGGCAAGAGGATTGCCTGAGCCCAGGAATTTGAGACCAGCCTGGGCAACATGGCAAGATTTTGTCTCTACAATTAAAAAAAAAATAGCCAGGTATGGTGGTGTGCACCTGTAATCCCAGCTACTCGGGAAGCTGAGGCATTAGGATCGCCTGAGCCCAGAAGGTTGAGGCTACAGTAGCCGTGATTGTGTCACTGCACAGCCTGAGCAACAGAGTAATCAAACTCAAAAAAGAAAAACAATTAAATAAAAAGTGTTTAAGTCAAGCAACAATAAAGAAGAATCTTTTTTTTTTTTTTTTTTTTTAAGTTGGAGTTTCACTCTGTCGACCAGACTGGAGTACAGTGGCACGCCCCCTGCCAACGCAGCCTCAACCTGCTGGGCTCTGGCGATCCTTCCACCTCAGCCTTCCAAGTAGCTGGAACTACAGGCATGCACTATCACGCCCGGCTAATTTTTTTTGATTTACTGTAGAGATGAGGTCTCGCCAAGTTGCCTAGGTGGGTCTCGAACCCGTGGGTTCAGGCAATCCACTCACTTCGGCCTCCCAAAGCGCGGGATTACAGGCTGAGCCACCGAGCCCGGCCAGAAGAATCTTTCTACTGGTGGACATGTTTGCCAATTCAGTATCATTCAACAGTACTGGTGGCGCTGGTGACTCAGTGACACGGGTGTCCCAGCATCACCCTAGAGAAGTCAGCATTCTGGTGGTACAGTAGGGCTGGGCTGTGAAGTCTTCCCTCTGTCACTGACCCAGACCAGGAAAAGCAGCCTTAACCTAGCCCCAGTTGGCGTACTTTTGCAGCAGGCAAAGATTTATGTTGTGCACTCTCCTACCCATTTATTTCACACCTTACCCCATCACTCAGTCACATTTCCGGCATGTAGGAGGAAGTTTACTGCCCTTGGTATCCATTTGGGTTAGTTCCAGGACCCCCTGGAGATAAAACCCACAGATGCTCAAGTCCCTAATATAAAATGGGGTTGTATTTGCATATAATTTACACACATCCTCCTGTATACTTTAAACCATCTCTTCATTACTTATAATACCTAATGCAATGTAAATAGTTGTTATGCTGTATTGTGTAGGAAATAATGACCAGAAAAAAATGTCTGCATGTTCAGTACAGATGCAACTATTTTTTTTTTTTAATAGTTCTGATCCTTGGTTGAATTCATGGATGCAAAACCTCTGGCTATGAATGACTAAGTGCTGTGTGGACTGGCAGGACATCTCAGGCTGGCACTTAATATAAAACGTTCCTTAAAGCTAATTATTATTATTATTTTGAGTTGAAGTCTCATTCTGTCTCCCAGGCTGTAGTGCAGTGGCACGCTCACAGCCACTACAGTCTCGACCTGCTGGGTTCAGGTGATCCTTCCACCTCAGCCTTCCAAGTAGCTGGAACTACAGGCATGCCCACCATGCCTGGCTAATTTTTTGATTTATTGTAGAGATGAGGGCTCTCCAAGTTGTCCAGGCTTGTCTCGAACCCATGGGCCCAGGCAATCCTCTCACCTCCGCCTCCTAAAGTGCTGGGATTATAGGCGTGAGCCATTGTGCCCGACCGAAAGCTAATTATTAACTAGTGACCTTGGACATAATGTTTGTCTTTTTCCATGTTTCCTTTATAGCAATCAAGTCAGTGCTACACGTTTACAAAGAAAAGGTTTCATCACTTTTCAACCCCGCCCTTTCACTTTTGTAGTTTTGCAATGACTCTAATACCATAGACCATGAAAAGCTCATTGATTTGGTTTCAGATTCCACATTGCAACTAACCTCTATAAAAACTACCACTTGTGGAGCTTTGATGTTGTATCAGAGAATATTCACAATTATCTGGAAAAGCTATTAAAATCACCCTTTTCTAACTACATATCTGTGTGAGGCTGGATTTTCTTCAGCTACTTCATCCAAATAACCTTGCCCCAGCCTGGATGCGGAAGCAGAGATGAGCATCCAACTCTCTTCTGCTAAGTCATACATAAAGGAGATTTTTAAAAATATGAAAGAAAGCCACTCTTCTCACTAATTATATTTTAGATTTGGAAACTGTGTTTTTTAATTGAGAGAAAATCCACACAACATAAAATTCAGTTTTAACCACATTTAAAGTTTACAATTCTGCAGCTTCCAGTACATTCTCAAGGTTATGCAGCCATCACCATTCTCTATTTTCATCACCCCAAAAAGAAAGCCTGTAACCATGAAGCTGTCACTCCCCATTTCCCCCCTCTCCCCAACCCCTGGCAACCCCTAATATGCTTTCTGTCTCTATAGATCTGCCTATTTTGGACATCTCATATAAATGAACTCATATAATATGTGGCCTCTTGTCTCTGGCTTCTTGCACTTAGCATGATATATATATATATATATATATATATATATATTTATTTATTTATTTTCTTTCCTTTTTTCTTCTTTTTAAAACCTCGATAGCTTTAGGGTGTACAAATAATTTTTGTTTACATGGATGCATGGTGTAGTGGTGAAGAAGTCTGGGATTTTAAGTGTAGCCATCGCTCCCACCTGTGCACATTGTACCCGATAGGTGATTTTTCATTCCTCCACCCCTCCCATCCTTCCTCTTCTGGGTCTCAATTGTCCATTATGCCATTCTCATGCCTTTGCAGATTCTTTTTTTTTTTTTTTTTGAGTTGGAGTCTCACTCTGTCACCCAGACTGGAGTGCAGTGGCCGCTCCCGGCCACCGCAGCCTCGACCTGCTGGGCTACGGCGATCCTTCCACCTCCGCCTTCCAAGGAGCTGGAACTACAGGCGCGCGCTACCACGCCCGGCTGGTTTTTGATTTATTGTAGAGATGAGGTCTCGCCAAGTTGCCCAGGCGGGTCTCGAACCCGCGGGCTCAGGCAATCCACTCACCTCAGCCTCCCAAAGTGCTGGGATTACAGGCTGAGCCCGGCCTTGCAGATTCTTAGTTTAGCTCCTGCTGATAAGTGAGAGCATGTGGTGTTTGGTTTTCTGTTCCTATGTTAGTTCACTTAGGATGATGTTCTCCAACTCCATCCATGTTGCAGCAAAAGACATTTCATTTGTTTTTATGGCTGACAAGTATTCCATGGTGTATATCTAGAAACATAACATTTTCATTATTCACTGATCAGTTGATGGGCATTAGGTTGATTCCATATCTTTGCTATTGTGAACTGTTGCAAAAACATGAGAGTACAAGTGTCTTTTTATATAATGACCTCTGTTCCTTTGGGTAGATACCTAGTAGTGGGATTACTGGATCAAATTGTGAATCTACTTTTAGTTCTTTGAGCAAACTCTATACCAATCTCCATAGAGTTTGTACTAATTTGCACTGCCACCAACAGTATAAAAGTCTTCTTTTTTAACTGCATCTGTGCCAGCATCCATTTTTAATAATGGCCATTCTGACTGGTATAAGATGGTGTCTCATTGTGGTTTTAATTTTCATGTCCCTGGTGATTAGTGATGTTGAGTATTTTTTCACACTTGTTGGCCATTTGTATATCTTCTTTTGAGAGATATCTGTTCATGTCATTTGACCATTTTTAATGGGGTTATTTAGCATGATATATTATAGCATGTGTCAGCACTTCATTCCTTTTTATGGCTTAATACTATTCCGTTTCATGGACATACCACATTTGGCTTGGACATTTGGTTTCTTTTCACTTTTTGACTAATGAATAAAGCTACTATAAACATTTATGTACAAGCTTTTGTTTGAACTCCTATTTTCAGTTCTCTTGGGTGTGTACCTACAAGTAGAATTGTTGGGTCATGTCCTAACTCTGTGTTTAACTTTTTGAAAAACTTCCAGCCGGGCTCCGTGGCTCAGCCTGTAATCCCACGCCTTGGGAGGCTGAGGTGAGTGGATTGCCTGAGCCCGCAGGTTTGAGACCCACCTGGGCAACTTGGCGAGACCTCATCTCTACAATAAATTTTTTAAAAATTAGCCAGGCGTGGTAGTGCGTGCCTGTAGTTCCAGCTACTCGGAAGGCTGAGGCGGAAGGATCGCCGGAGCCCAGCAGGTCGAGGCTGCGGTGGCCGGGAGTGGCCACTGCACTCCAGTCTGGGCGACAGAGTGAGACT
>CAUYQG010273787.1:0-17515 GCA_963574415.1 Tarsius wallacei
CTGGGCTCCGTGGCTCAGCCTGTAATCCCACACTTTGGGAGGCTGAGATGAGTGGATTGCCTGAACCCGCGGGTTCGAGACCCGCCTAGGCAACTTGGCAAGACTTCTTCTCTACAATAAATCAAAAACTAGCTGGGTGTAATAAAAATAATAATGATAATAATTTTTAAAAAGAAAAAATAGTAAGAAAGCATGAACCGCCGGGCTCAGTGGCTCAGACTGTAATCCCGTGCCTTTGGGAGGCTGAGGTGAGTGGATTGCCTGAGCCCACGGGTTCGAGACCCGCCTGGGCAATTTGGTGAGACCTCATCTCTACAATAAAATAAAAACCTAGCCGGACGTGGTAGCACACGCCTGTAATTCCAGCTACTGGAAGGCTGAGGCGGAAGGATCGCCGGAGCCCAGCAGGTCGAGGCTGCGGTGGCTGGGAGCAGCCACCGCACTCCAGTCTGGGTGACAGAGTAAGACTCCAACTCAAAAAAAAAAAGAAAGCATGAACCTAGTGTGTGATAGGTATCCTGCCCAACCAGGATCTGCCATTGTATATAGAAAAAGCTCTTCAACCTGCCTCCTTTCATCCTTCCTTTCACCTAGGCCTTTGCACAAGTTCTTCCCCTGCCTGAAAGCCAGCCCTCCCCACTTCTAGGTTGGTTCCTCTGCTGGACTTCTTTTTTTTTTTTTGAGTTAGAGTCTCACTCCGTCACCCAGACTGGAGTGCAGTGGCCGCTCCCGGCCACCACAGCCTCGGCCTGTTGGGCTCCAGTGATCCTTCCTCCTCAGCCTTCCAAGTAGCTGGAACTACAGATGCGTGCTACCACGCCTGGCTAATTTTTTTTTTAATTTATTGTAGAGATGAGGTCTCACGAAGTTGACCAGGTGGGTCTCGAACCCGTGGGCTTGGGCAATCCACTCACCTCGGTCTCTCAAAATGCTGGGATTACAGGCTGAGCCACCAAGCCCGACCTGCAATTTTTTTTTTTTAAAGACAGGGTTTCACTCTGTGTCCCAGGCTGGAGTGCAGTGGCATGATTGTGGCTCACCACAACCTCAAACTCCTGAGCTCAAGCAATCCTCCTCTCTCAGCTTCCCAAGTAGCCACCATTCCTGGGTAATTTTTCCTTTTTTTTTTTTTGTAGAGAAGAGGTATTGCTTTGTTACCCAGGCTGGTCTTGAATTCCTGGCCTCAAGCAATCCTCCTGCCTTGGCCTCCCAAAGTACTGGGATCATAGGAGTGAGCCACTGCTTTTGTGCTTTCTCATGGCATCTTTCTCCCTCTTTTGTGCATTGTTTTTTGGGATCATTTCTCAGCTGACTGCTTCCTCTCCTAGACGATGTGTGGTGCAGGCTCTGAGGAGCCACTTGGATCTGCCTGAAGCATGAGGGCCATTGTGGTCCCAGCTGCTAGACCTGTGACCCTCAGCTGCCAGCCCCTTGCCTGGGCTGAAGATGCTGTCCTGCCCAAGGCCATGCCCCTTCCAAAGCTGATCTCCATGGGGATCTGAAGGCCTGGCTTCTCACCCACTGGGGACAGCTTTGAAGGTCACCCCATCTTGAGAACTCCTTATGGGGGTTGCCAAGGTTTCCATTGAGTGTTTCATATTTTGATGATGTCCATGGCTCATTTCTGCCCCCTTGGCTTCCTCTGTAGGTGCTCATCCTAAGAGTCCTCCCTACTCAGTGTGTGCATACTAATCCCTGTGTGGGAGATGGAATCGTCCCTCTATTGTTTTGTCATCAAAGCACGACATGGAGACTCAGCGATCAGGAGAGTGAAGCAGTTCTTTTAATCTCATTCTTGCAAGAACAGGTGACTCTCGGGTGAGCAGGCACACCAAAGCAGTCACAGCCAGTGTATTTATGCCTCTAAAGCACAAGGTCCTCCCTGGGTTCCCTATTAGAGGTCACGTCACTTTCCTGGACATCATCTAAGCGATAATTTTATACAAATAAAGTAAAACACAAGCAGTTTCTACACAAATAAGGTAAATATTTGTTTCTGAATTGTCATTGGGTCTCAATGCCCACCAAAGGAAGTCTGCCAAAAGAGAAAGCACACTAAGAAAGGAGGAAGATCCAGGTAGTGAAGTAACAAATCATCATTTTGAAAATGAATCACTATTTTGTTTTTTAAACCTGTCTCAGAGGTGGCTTCTGGGGAGCCCAGATTGGGCCATGGCTCCCTCAATAATGGGAGAAGTTTTATCAGTTTTTGCCAATTGTGCATCTTCTCAGTTGGACATAGTTCCTGGTACCAGTAGACTCTTGGCAGGTATTTGTGATGAATGAATGAATGATGGTGGATGGATGAATGGATGGATGGATGGATGGATGGTGGATGGATGGTGGATGGTAGATGGATGGTAGATGAATGGATGGTGAATGGATGGTGGATGGATAGTGGATGGACGGATGGTAGATGGATGGATGGATGGAGGGTGGAAGGATAGATGGATGGATGGTGGATGGATAGATGGTGGATGGAAGGATGGTGGATATAGTGGATGGATGGTGGATGGATGGATGGTGGATGTATGGATGTATGGATGGTGGATGGATGAATGTTGGATGGATGGATGGTGGATGGTTGGATGGAGAGATGGTGCCCGGATGGTGGATGCATGGTGGTTGGATGATACTGGTGTCACAGTTCATTGATTTTATGACCCTCCTCCCCACTCCTGACTCCCAGGGGATGTATTTCTGCAGGAAACTTTGTCAGTTTCTGTCTGGGGGCCTTTTTCTTCCTCTTCCTCCCCCATCTCTTCCCTCTCCTGTCCCTGGCTCCTGCTACTCCCGTTTCTGAATTCTCTGCCTGGCAGTGGCTCTTAGCTGTGGCTGAGGAAGCAGGCAAGAGCTGAGTCCACAGATAGGGAAGGAAAGCAGCTACCTTGGTGGAGGCCTATTTGGGAACCTGGCTCCTTTCTCCCAGAGCTGTGTGAAGCCTTCCAGAAGGGCCGCCAAGAACAGACAGAACCGGCATCCAAGGCCCTGCTAATTGCGTGGCTGTCAGAAGGTATTCTCTCATTTTGAATGAGAAAAAAAAGAACCTTTTGAAGCAACAAAGCTCCTGTAAAGAGAGAGAACTCACATTTTGAGTGCATGTGAAAAAGGCCTCCTTGCTATTAATTTCTCATCCTCCCGGGAAGCTTGCTGCATTCAATGCTTTATTTTTCACAGTCCAGTTTTTTTTTTTTTTTTTTTTGGCTCCTTCTGCCCGTCTGAGAAAAAAGACCAGATTCAAGTTAGAAGACTGAGTGTGAGACCTGGCCCTGCTGCCTTGGTGGCTGTGTGGTGTCTGAGAGGGTCTTTGGCTGACCAGCTCATGGGGTCAGGCCATGGGCAGTGTGTTTGAAACAATGGATGTGAATAAACTTGGGACAGTGTGGCAGGCTCCAAGGAGAAATTGTCAATGTCACTTCATCTTTAGTGAAACAAAGCAGTGTGCTGAATATAACCAACAATTGGGCACTGTACATTTCAGTGTCACTAAGAGAGTACATTCTAATGTGAACTATTTGAGATGACAGGTATGTTAATTAGCTTAATTTAATCACAAATATTGTGTTAAAAAATGATGACACCACTTTGTACCCTATGAATACATGCAACTATATACATGTATAAAATTAAAAACAAATTTTTTTTTCTTTTTTTTGAAATCTCACTCTGTTGCCCAGACTGGAGTGCAGTGGCATGCTCCTGGCCACCACAGCCTTGACCTGCTGGGCTCCAGTGATTCTTCTGCCTCAACCTTCCAAGTACCGGAACGATAGGAGCGTGTTACCACGCCCGGCTAATTTTTGATTTATTGTAGAGACGAGGTCTCACCAAGTTGCCCCAGTGGGTCTCGAACCCATGGGCTCAGGCAATCCACTTGCCTTGGCTTCCCAAAATGCTGGGATTACAGGCTGAGCCACCGAGCCCAACCACAATCAAAAATTTAAAAATTAATATTCAATATTAAAATTACAATAAATATATACAATGTGCAATACAAATAATATACAATATAAAATTTTTTAAAGTTAAAACTGGTGCCAAAAAAAAAAGGAAAAGAGTGGAATGCACTGCAAAGTCAAGCTTGTCAGAGAAGAGAAGAAAATCAGGGGTATCCAAAAGGAAAAGAGGAAGTTACATTATCCCTCTTTGCAGATGACATGATTCATGATTCTATACCTTGAAAATCCAAGGCCAAAAACCTCCTTGTAATGATAAAGGACTTTGGCAAAGTCTCAGGGTATAAAATAAATGTGCAAAAGACAGTTGTATTCTTATACACCAACAATAAACAAACAGAAACCCAAATAAAAAGCACAATCCCATTCACAATAGCCACACACAAACAAAAATGAAATGCCTTGGCATCTTCCTAACCAGAGAAGTGAAAGACCTTTACAATGAAAACTACAAAACACTGCTCAAAGAAATCAAAGCTGACACAAACAAATGGAAAAATATTCCATGCTCATGGAATGGAAGAATCAACATTGTTAATATGTCCACCTTACCCAAGGCAATCTATAGATTTAATGAAATACCCATTAAATTACCAGCAGCGTTCTTCTCAGACCTGGAAATGACAATACAGGAATTCATATGAAAACATAAATGACAACGAATCGCCAAAACAATCCTCAGCAAAACAAACAAACAAAAAATCAAAAAACAAACAAACAAAAACAAAGCAGGAGGCATCACGCTCCCAGACTTTAAGCTTTATTGTAAAGCTACAATAATCAAAACAGCCTGGTATTGGTATAGGAACAGGCATATAGACCAATGGAACAGGATAGAGATTCCAGAAGCAAGATCTCAATTTCTCAACCAACTCATCTTCGACAAAGCCTCCACCATCAACCACTGGGGAGAGGAGAACTTATTCAGTAAATGGTGCAGGAAAAACTGGCTGACCACATGCAGAAGATTAAAGCAAGACCCCTACCTATCACCATACACAAAAATCAACTCTAAGTGAATCAAAGACCTAAACGTAAAACCTCAAATTATAAGAACCTTAGAAAATGCAGGAGACATCCTTATGGAAATTGGAACTGGCAACCAATTCCTGATCAAAACCAAGTGTCCATGCCATAAGAGATAAGACAGACAAGTGAGAACTCATCAAGCTGACAAGCTTCTGCAAAGCAAAATAAACCATCAAGAGAGCAGGGAGACAGCCCACAAACTGGGAAAAAATATTTGCCAACTTTATATTTGACAAAGGCCTACATCTAGGATCTACAAGGAACTCAAACATGCCAAAAAGAAAAAATAAACAGCTCCATTGCAAAGTAAGCAAAAGATATGAATAGACACTTCTCAAAAGAAGACATACGAGCAGTCAACAGATACATGAAAAAATGCTCAGCCTCACTAGTCATCAAAGAAATGCAAATTAAAACTACACTGAGATACCACCTAACTCTAGTCAGGATGGCCATCATCAATAACTCAAAAAGCAACAGATGCTGGAGAGGATGCGGTGAAAAGGGAACACTTCCTCACTGTTGGTGGGAGTGTAAACTAGTACAACCTCTGTGAAAAACAGTGTGGCGATTCCTAAAAGATCTAAAAATCGACCTCTCAAACGACCCTGCAATCCCCCTACTGGGAATATACCTGGAGGAACTCAAATCACTCTATGAAAAAGATACCTGCACACATATGTTATTGCAGCATTATTCGCAATAGCAAAAACATGAAACCAACCGTGCTGCCCATTGAAAGAGGACTGGATAAAAAATGTGGTACGTATACACGATGGAATATAGAAGCCATAAGGAAGGACAAAATTGTGAACTTCACAGCGACTTGGATGGACTTAGAGTCTATAATACTGAATGATCTATCACAGAAACAAAGATCTGAGTACCACATATTCTCACTCATAAGCAGATCTTGAACAATTATAATAATACTATAATATAATAATACCATAAGAAATAATACTATAGTGGGAAACTACCAGAGGAGGAGAAGGCACACCTCATCAACAAGGGTACCCGCATAATGAACATTTGTATACTTAACTCTGAATTGTACCTCACCCCTTCAAAACTAGAATAAAAAAGCCCCAAAATCAAGCATGATAGGCTTTTAGTTGTTCCTCGTTATGCATGAAGTCTGGTTTGTCCCTGTTAGTGCACAACATGTGATCAGGTGTACTGACAGTAGGAGGAGACTATCACAAGTTGAACACATCGGCAGAAATCAGTCATTTTTTCACCTACTTGTGGACGAGTGACAGATTTGGGAAACCACCAGTTCTCTGCATCAGAGTTCTTTGTTGATCCACAGATGATATTGTCACAGCTCCACCAAGGGCTCCTTGTCTCTCTTCTGTTTCAGCCAGCCCCAGTGTGGGGCCAGCCCTGCTCTTCCTCCAAACACCTGATGCGCTGAGAGTCCACAGCACTGAGAATGTACTGCTCTAAGTCTGGGTGTGCAGGGGCCCAAGATTTTCTTTGGATGGAAAGTGGGGCCTTCTCTCTTCTGCAGTTGGGCGAGGGTCCGTGAGCAGCCAACACAGGGCCCCAAGGCTGCCCTCCTAGACCTGACAGGCTGTAAGTCCTTCTGAGAGTTGGGGCTCACAGGGCTCTTAGACAGTTTCAGAATCAGATGTGAGAGCTCAGAAATGCAAGGCGGCTGCATTTTCAGCAGTGATGTGTGGATTGCCTGGATGCATTTCAGGATCAAGGATGGGCTTTAAGAAGCCTCTGTCCCGAGCGCAGGGGTCCTCCTGCAGGGCATGCTTTACCTCTGTGCAGAGTAAAGTCAAGTGTGAGCAGGCAGACGCACACAACACAAACAAGGCAGGGGCAAGAGGCGTGGGCAAGAGATGGACGCCGAGTGTGAAGCGCTTGTCCCTGTCTCAGTAAGATGGTTTGGATCACAGGCTTCCTGAAGACAGTGCTCTGTCCCACACCCCTCTGACCCCGCGTGGGAGTGGCAGAACCTTTGGAATATGGTATTGTGTGTTCCCCCTGCCTAGGAGCCTTCAATGGCTCCCCAGTGCCACCAGGACAGAACCCACGCTTCGTGGGGAAGCACTGAGGCCCCTCCCGATCAGGCTGGCCTGACTTCTTGCTGTCACCCCATGTGAGCTCCATGCTGCTGCCCCTTGGGCCAACTGCAGTGCTCTGAGCGTGTTGAGTGCACATGTGATGTTCTCTCTCTACCTTTCTCACCAGGTTCCCTTCTTCTCTCCCTCTTTCCGGCCCTGGTTAGGACCCCCCTTGTGGGATGATTTCCCGGAAGCCCCTCCAGCTCCTCACACCCCCAGCCCCTCCTGTGTCATCGACCCCCTCTGAGCTGTCTTCTCATCCTACACGGTCCCTGACATTCTGAAGGTTCCTGGTCTGTGCCTGTCTCTGGACCGTTGTCTTGGAGAACAAGGGCTTTGTCTTGCCTGGGTTCATCTCCGAGGCTAGGACCTTGTGTGGGATCCAAGAGGTGCATAATCCTTGCGGGCTGGCTTGACCTGTGAGTGGCCACTTCAGGTTCCCCTCCACAGGTTCTGGCCTCTCCGACTTGTTTTCCTGTGGTGTCCTTGGGCAAGGACCCTGCCATGTGGATGGAGAAGGCCGTGTCCATGGTGGAATTTGTCCCTCTGCTTGGCTAATCACACAGGCAGTTGTGTCTCTACTGATCACCATCTTAATCGGATTAAGGCATTATCCTTTGAGAGGTGAAAACATAGCACGTAAGTTGCACGAGAAATTGGGTGGAGTTGTAGAGTATTAAGCAGAAGGGAGAGGTTGGTGACAGGTCCACCATCCTATTTCGCAGGCGAGAGATCAGGCTCCAAGGTGAGGAGACGTGGCCTGGCTCTCATGATTAGTTCCTGGCTAAAAAGACTTTTGCCTGCCTCGATCCGAGCATTTTGGGTGGTGCTGCCTTCATCCCTCAATCCAGGGTGAGCACAAGAGCCAGTCCCAGCCATCCAGGGCATCAGGACTTAAGTTCCCAGGAGGCCAATTGAAAGGGTAAACTGAGGCAAGGTGGGTTGGTGCCATGAGAATAATGCAAGATTGCAACAGAGAGGAAAGTAGAAGGAATTAGTTTATTATTTACCTTTCACAGATGGAAAGGGGGCCGGCACTCAGGCGAGGGGCATGGAAGGCTGGAAACTAGGTATATTTAAGGACCTTTAAAGCGAGGGGTGCTTAGACCTGGAAGAGGTCTGGGCCAAAAGGAATGTCCAGAGTTGTATTCTTTGGTTTTCATAGTAGTCAAATGAACCTAGTATCTTGACATCACCAGACATCAACGTCTCGTGACCTCAGATGGTGGGTTGGCGGCTGTCAGGGTCGTCTGATAACAATATGCCAATAAACATGCCTTCCTGTGGTGTGCCAGAGGTTGTCACTTGCCAATAACAATGTATCAATACAAATGCCTAAAAGATAGATTGTTAGCAAGACTGGACATGTAAGGGGTTCTGTGTAATCACTGATGTCTAAAACTAAAGTATTTTTTTTGTTAATGGTTACAGGGTAAAAGACCCTGTGGGCCATGCAAGGGAATGTCAAGGGGTGAGGCCCAAGCAATACTGTGTTGTTTCAAAATGGCTATGTTATAGCCTACATTTCTAGGGTTTCCTCCTTTCACCAATCAAAGCCCATGAGATGTGATTCCAGGACATGGGGAGGAGATGTCCAGGTGCTCTGTTAGGGCTGCTGGGAGGACAGGGGGCGAGCTTGGGACTGTCGGCAGCCATTGCTGATGGCCATATTGTCACCAGCCAAGGGAAACCTCCAAGAGTCGGAGAGAATGAGTCTGTTTTGATGACAACACTGGAGACCTAGATACAGCCGTGCCTGACCCCTGATTTCCATGGGAACTAATTAATTAATGCAGTTTATGTTTGCTTTTTGCCAAGTCGAGTTTCTGTCGCTTTCCACTAATTAACCCAGGTAGTACAACATGAGTGCTAGAGCCGGGTCTCTAGACTCCCCAGTGCAGAACCCTTTCCACTGAACCACACTGGGCATCTTTCTGATCAGCCCAGAACCGCCCATGGCCACATCACAGAAAGAAAGGTGACAAAAGGGCTCCTGTGGGGGACAGGGGTGTGTGCGCTTCCAGAGAGGGCTCTGGGCACCCGTGGGAGGTTTGAGATCATGGGATGTGAACAACACGTGGGTCCATCAGCTCCCATTCTTATCTGCTTCCCTGCCTTATCCCTGGCAGCCAAGTGTGTGAGGATTGAGGGAGTGGATCAGGGAAGTTCCTGTGATTAGAAGCAGAGTCCATGGGGTTTTTTTTCTAGACTAGTGAAAACCTCTTTAGGTCTGCACCTGGCAAGGTCCACAGTCCAGGCAGCACCGTTTTAACATCTCATGACTCACCTGAGATGTGGGAAGCTATGTGGCCGCAGAACTGCCGCAGCCTTAGTAAGTAAACATTTGACGCACCCAGAACTACGGTGTAGCTGGGCTGGGCTGTGTCCGTGGATATGGGAACATGCTAATGAGATTGCCTCATGCTTCAGGGATAACCTCTTTAGTTTCTGAGATCAGTTCCTCATCACAGTGCCCAGCAGCGTGGACTGAAACGGAGAAGCTGTCCCTGTGGGAATCCCATGCTGATCATGGCTCAGGGTGGGGCTTTTAGAGCCCGCCTTTTCCTACTTCCCTATCCTCTGACTCACACGAGGTTCAAGAAAAAGCACACTGTCTGGGGCTGGTGGCTCATGCCTATAATCCCAGCACTTTGGGAGGCCAAGGAGGGAAGATTGCTTGGGTCTAGGGGTTTGAGACCAGCCTGGACAACATAGTGAAATCCTTCTCTACATAAAGAAATTCAAAAAATCACCCAGGCATGATAGCATGTGCCTGTTGTCCTAGCTGCTTGGGAGGCTGAGGCAGGAGGATTGTCTGAGTCCAGAAGTTCGAAGATGTGGTGAGCCACAATTATGCTACTGCATTCCAGCCGGGATGACAGAGTGAGACCCCAACTAAAAAAAAAAAAAAAAAAAAAAAAAAAGCACAAGTAAACTAGGGGGTGAGAAGTCAGGATACGGGTTTGAGGTAGGGGTGGTGACTTGGAGGGGGAGGGAGAGAGACCCTGGGGTCCCATCATGTGGCATTCTCTTACTGTGCTGTGTATGTGGAGATGTGCAGGTTGTAAACATTAAGTTGTGCACCTGGGAGCAGTGTACATTTGTGGATGCATAAAGGCATTGTTTTGAATGCTACCATTATAGACAATCATTTGGCACTACAGAGGCTTTAGAACTAAACTAAATGGGGATGTTATGTGATGAGGCTATTCTGTTATTAGGTGGTCTCACAGATGATCCCAGGTTTATACAAATTATATAAATTATATTAAATTATTTAATACATTTAAAATATGTAATCATTGAAATGAAAATGTAAGCTAGAAATCTAGAGAGAGTGTTCACAGTCCTCCAGGAGGGAGGACACTGGCTGGGAAGACCTGGAGGCTCAGGATGGCTCAGGGTAGTCATGCATGGGGACTCATAAAACTGGAATTTATTTATTAAAAAATCATGTATTTATTCTTACATGTTTATACTTCAGTCACCTTCATAGTACTCTCCGTTTGATGCAATGCAGCTATCAAGGTGCTTTTTCCACTGCTCAAAACGGTTTTGAACTCATGCATTTTGATGCCTTTTAGTGCTTCTGCTATTTTTTGTCTCACCTCTTCCACATCGGCAAAATGTTTCCCTCTGAGGACTTTCTACATCCAGGGAAACAAAAGTCACTCAGGGCGCTATCAGGTGAATAGGGAGGGTAGGGCATGAGGGTCATGCAGTTTTTGGTCCAAAACTCTGAACATTCAGCATGGTGTGGGCAGATGCATTCGTAAATCACCCATCACAAAATGGGGAAAAATGTTGAAAGAATCTCCAAAAACGGTTCGCTGAAGCTGAACGCAGTCTCTCACAACAATGCTGGCTGACTCACTAAGGTTGATGGGTTCCTAGAACACTCACCTAGAGGGGGAAGCCTGTACTACAAGTGGCCCGCCCTCCAAAAGGTAATTCTGGGTTTTTGTGGGGGTCTCCCTCATAAGTCGCTCTCCAATCTACTCACAACTCTCTGTGTCTGCTGCTGCCACTGCAGTCAGACTCCAGCAACTTTGACCCGGGCTGCAGCAATGCCCTCTCCTCCTGCCTGATCCACAGCCTACCCAGTAGGAGGTAATAGATTTTTTTAAAAATTTTAGATTCGAGGGGTTATGTGCATGTTTGTTACCTGGGTGTGATGCTGAGGTCTGGGCTTATATTGACCCCATCACCCCAGTAGTGCCCAGTGGATGTGTTTTCACCCTCCCTTTCCCCTCCCCATCAGCTGTTCTCAGAAGATAATAGATTCAAATGGCTCAAATTCCACCCCCATCTCTCAAAGCCCCCAAAGACTTCCTAATACTATTTATGTATTTATGTATTTATTTATAATAGAGATGAGGTCTCACTATGTTGCCCAGGCTGGTCTTGAACTCCTGGGCTCAAACAATCCTCCCACCTCAGCCTCCCAAAGTGCTGGGATGATAGGCTGAGCCGCTGATGCCATCCAAGACTTCCTCCTACTCTTAGTCCTGAAGTTAAATTCTCCCCATGCCCTGCCTGCCTCTCTGACCAGCCTCCGCTGCCTCCCAGTTCACCAGTCTCAGCCCCCTGGGCCTCGTTGGTTCTCCCATCATCTTGCACTTTTGCCTTCGCCTTGGGGCTTTTACAGGCACTTCTGGTGCCTGGAATAGGGCCCCAAGCCTTGGGGTGGCTGGCTCTCATCCTTTAGGTCTCACAGTACCAAGGATCCAATGAACAGCAGATGGCATTTTAAAAATGCTTCTTTTAGAGATGGGGATCTCACTATGTTGCCCAGGCTGGGCTTGAAATTCTGGGCTCAAGTGATCCTCCCACCTCCTGATTAGCTGGAATCACAGGCACATGCCACCATGTCCAGATATATGACATTCTTAGATTAGTTTAGCTGCAGGGAATTTAACAAAGGGGTCATGTACAGAAATGCGGCAGGGTTAAGGGGACCTGTGACGCCTAGGCCCTGGCACTGCAGAAAGTCTTCCCCCACAGGCCTGAAGGGGAGAGAGGCGGGAGCTCTGTCTGGAGACGGCAGGGCTAGAGCCATGGGAGATGGGCTGTGGCCCAGCTGTGGCCAGGCAGGGAGCAAAGGGGGCCAGGTGATCTGCCCAGCTTTTCTCCTATCTCCCTCCAATTTTCTGCCTGCATTTCCTGGCCAAACCTGGCCGGAAGCCAGAGGACCAGGGGGCCCTATGCGGCCCACAAAGTTTAGTCCCCTGGGCCAGCACAGGGTGGGAGGGAGGGTAAGGCCTGAATGGGAGGGAAGGGAGCCTAGCCAGCTCAGCCTGGGGCACCCGGGTGCTCAGCACACATTGAATGGATGACTGAATGAATGAGTAAACAAAGAAAGTCAAAGAGAAAGATGGTGGGAACCCATAAAACTTCACATTTAGCAAGCTCCTGTTATGTTCCAGGTGGGCATGCTATACACATTACCTTGCTTAATCTGTGCAGGGGTCCTAGGTGATGCATAACAGTGCCCATAGGTAGTTACCATCCCAAGGCCCTAGATGCCCCATTAAGAAGTCACAGAGCCGGGATTACAGCCGAGGCTGGGTGCTTTTTTCCTTATGGGACCTGGAGGATCTCCACACATATGTCACCCAGACCCTGCATTCCTCACTGCTGGAATGCCCTCCCTTCCGCTGAGTCCCATAGACCTTAGCTGGGCTCACACTCCCCTTTCCCGCCTGCCCTGGGCCTCCACAGTGAGGGTCGCCTTTCCTCCTTTGAGTCTTACAGCATCTTGTACCATGCACATCCAGTTGCCATCTGATTTTTCATGATGTCATCATCAGAGAGCATCTTGTCTCCTGAACTCTGTCGAGAGGTCCTGGAATTGAACATTTTTGTTTGCTTTTTGTCATCACATTGTACCTATAGCACTTAGTAAGCAATCAATAGTTGTTGTTGTTGTTTTTTTAACCTGTCTTATATGGCTTGTTTTCAATTTCTTTTGTTGTTTAAGAGAAATTCACATATACTGTATAAACAACTTGTATCATTTTCTCACTTAATATGGAATCATAAGTATTTTTCTACTACGCATCATTTGTAAACAATGTTTTTAATGGTGGTCTAATAGCCGAATCTATGGATGTATCAGAATTTACTTTAAGCCATTTTCTTTTCCTCCCTCCCCACCCCCTTCCTTCCTTTTTGTTGAGATAGGGTCTTTGTGGCCTAGGCTGGAGTGCAGTGGTACAATCCTGGCTCATTGCAGCCTTAACCTGGCTCGAGCAATTTTCCCACTTCAGCCTCCTAAGTAGCTGGACTACAGGCATGTGCCACTACACCTTACTAATTTTTGCTTTTTTTTTTCTTTTTTATAGAGACGAGGTCTCACTCCTGGATTGGAGATCCTGGTCTTGATCTCCTGGCCTCAAACTATCCTCCCACCTTGGCCTCCCAAAGTGCTGGAATTATAGGCATGACTCACTACATGTGACCTGGTCTTTTTTTGTATATAGGAAAACCTTTTAAAATAACTGCTAGCCAGCTGTCCTTTGAGCTCACAGTTGGCCTAGACTGGCTCCCATGCCAATACTCTGGTTTCAAGGGAGCCCAGGAAAGCTGGTCCCACACTTTTGGCCCCTCTAGGTGGGAAGGCAAAATCTGACTAAGAAGGTGAAGTAAGAGCAGGGAATGGGCCAAGACTGCCAGACAGCCAGACACACCTCACCCAGCAGCTGCTTACACACATACCAACTCCCTCTCCCTACTCAGTTACTCAATAAACTGGATTGGAGATCCCTGTGAAAGATACAGTTTTCCCCATTTTGCAGATAAAGAAACTGGGAATACATAATTGTGGAGAATACACCACTTATCCACAGTGATAAAACTGACACATGCCAGAAGGAATGCTGGCCACATAGCCAGCATTTACCAAATGCCAGCCCCTCATTCCTAGGCTTACAGGTGGTTTGAGGCATGATTAGCCATGGCAGATTTTTTTTTTTCAATCATTTTCAGTTCTTTAGAAAGGAGCCCATGATAGGCTCAAAGTGGCATGATGACTTTGAGTTCAGAGTCTGAAATTCCACAGTTACTCTTGCCTGGGTAATCTGCACTAAGCAACATTCATGGGGTCTCCAGATGACCATGCAAGATACCATTTCAGATGTTATACAGAGATGTGACTATGATCCTCTTGGTACTTGCCATGGTCTGATCTTGTCCTCCATAACTCAGAACTTGAAATTTAATTGCTAATATTGGCTGGGTGCAGTGGCTCACGCCTGTCATCTTGGCACTTTGGGAGGTGGAGGTGAGAGGATTGCCTGAGCCCAGGGATTTGAGATCAGCCTGGGCAACACAGTGACACCTTGTCTCTACAATAAATAAAGAAATTAGCCAGGCTTGGTGGTGCGCACCTGTAGTTCCAGCTACTTGGAAGGCTGAGGCGGAAAGATCACCTGAGCCCGGCAGGTGGAGGATACAGTGGCTGTGAGAGTGCCACTGCACTCCAGCTTGGGCAATAGAGTGAAACTGACAAAGAAAGAAAGAAAGAAGAAAGACAGAAAGAAAGAGAGAGAGAGAGAGAGAAGGAAATTTAATTGCTGATATTAAGAAGTGGAATCTTTAAGAGATGTTAAGTCATGAAGTGGAGCTGGTGGGAGTTATCTTTGACCCCTTTGGCCCTCTGTCCCTTTTATCATATGAGGACACAGCATTCATGGTGCCATCTTGGAAGCAAAGACCAGGCTCTCACCAGCACAAAACCTACTGGCACCTTGATTTTGGACTTCCTAGCCTCCAGAACTGTGAACAATACATTTTTGTTATGTATAAATCCCCCAGTCTCAGGTGTTTTGTAACAGCAGCACACACGGATTGAGACAGTCCCCATTGAGGTGGTTGTTTTGTAAGCTCAGAGCAGGGTGGGGCACTTGGGTGTTGGAACCTCTTGGCAGGGCTTACCTGCCATTCCACAAAGTGGGGGTGGGGTGGGCTGGGTGGCGGGTGAGAGCTGGAGTGAGGAGGGGTCCCGGTATGCCCCTCTGCAGGCAAGCCTGTTTCCTATTCCATACTGAGGATGGGCCCCCACAGGAAGACCTGGAGAGGTTTCTCGGTAGAGAGGATCTTCTTGGTCTCACAGTTAGATACAGTGGCATACTTCCTACTGATCTTTCTCAGTCATACCCTACAAGCTATCTTTTATGAATCCCCTGAGATGATCGTCTAAAAACTCAGAGCAAGGGAAGATCCCCTGCCCCCAGTCCTGAGAGGGCTTTCAGATCCCTTTGCTCTTCCTGGTTATTCCCAGGCTGAATCATTCGCAGATGATCTGGTCATCTCCTCAGGGAGCCAAATAGTTTTAAACATTCCCAGTGACTCATCTGTCCTCACTAGTTCTTTCATTTATTTTTTTGTTGATGCGTCACACACACACATTAAGATGTTAAAAAGTTTCTATTGACTCAGTCATAGAATTCGGAGTCTGTTTTCTCAGTGCATGTCTGCACTTGCTTTTTAGTGGTTCATACAGTTAAAATAAAGGTGTAGTTATTTCATCTTCGACCAAATCTCAGGTTTAACCAAAAACATCAAATTTAGTATTCAGCTCTACAAAGCTTAAGAATTCCTTGAGAAAATGACTGCTGTGTCCACTGGGCGCAGTGGCCAGCACTTTGGGAGATGGAGGCAAGAACATTGCCTGAGCCCAGAGGTTCGAGACCAGCCTGGGCAACTTGGTCAGATCTTGTCTCTACAATAAATCAAAAAATTAGCCAGGCGTGGTGGCACACGCCTATAGTCTCAGCTATTTGGGAGGCTGAGGCAAGAGGATTGCCTGGACCCAGCAGTTTGAGGCTGCAGTGGCTGTGAGCGTGCCACTGCACTCCAGCCTGGGCAACAGAATGAGTTTTTGACTAAAACACACAAAAAAAAAAAAAAAACCAACGCCGTAATATTAACCATTTTGTAGAGAGAAGACTCCAGTTCTCTCAGAACATGGGGCCAGTTGCTTTGTCCCTGTTGGAGCCTTTGGCCTCAAACCCTCTGTCTGAAATCCCTTAATAATGAGCCTAGAAGAGCAAGGGGCGCATCCCTATTTTATTCCTTTAAAGCAGACCTGCAGAAACAGGGTGCTCAGTAACCAAGAAGACGAAAGAGGCAGTGGAAGCGAGCGGCTGGTTGGGCTTTGGGGGATCCCTCAGTGCCTGCTAGAGGCTCAGTTCTTTCCAGTTTGTGGTCTTGCTCAGACCTTCCTAGGGCAGAGTGAGAGCAAAGTGAGCCTCCGTGTCCTCATTCCACCACTGCTGTGCCTCCTGACAATGTGCTCCTTGAAGGCATCTTAAAGTAATGTCTGGGCTCTGCAGAATATGGACATAAATTCAGCGGACGCCACCTTTGCAGAAATGTGCTCAGCCCCCTTGCCTGGCATGGCCCACCCCGCACCCGTCAGCCTCCAGAGTTATCTTGCTGGCTTTCCTCCACCTCCCTGCAGCCTCCCAACGGGTTCCACAACCCGGGATACCTAATGAGGTCAGGATGACTTATACCTCAGAGCTTTTGAACATGCTGCCTTTCCCAGAATGCCCTTCTCCACCTCATCTACCTGGATAACTCCTACTTTGTCTTCAAGACCCAACTCAAACTTTTTTTTAAGATGGGGGTTATACTCTGCTCTGCCACTCAAACTATAGTGCAGTGGCATGATCATAACTCCTACAGACTTGAACTCCTGGGCTCAAGAGATCCTCCCTTCTCAGCCTCCCAAGTAGTTGGAACTACAAGTGCACATCACCATGCCTGGCTAATTTTTCTTTTCTATTATTTGTAGAGACAAGGGTCTCACTATGTTGCCTAGGTGGGTCTTGAACACCAGGCCTCAAGTGATCTTCCTGCCTTAGCCTCCCAAAATGCTGGGATTATAGGCATGAACCACTGCCTAGGTATTTTTTCTTTTGTTGCTGGGCTCTTGGTGTCATCTCTAAGAAGCCATTGCTTAATCCAAGTTCAAAAAGATTTCCACATGACTTTTAGCCCAAGGGTAAGTGGTGGGGTGTGGGCTCAGAATGTGTTGGTTTGCTCACTTTACAATCTCTAGAACTTGGCCAGGCCTGCAAGGAGCAGTCTCTCTGGGGTCTGCAAGGTCCCAGATGCCAAAGCCTCAGAAATACAGGAAATTAATACACAATTAATTAATTCAATGCCTGTACTCGTAATCTAGCCATTCAAATTTTCTATTTCTTCTTGAGGCAGTTTCCGTAGTTTGTGTCTTTGAAGAAATTTGTCTATTTCATCTTTTTTGTTGTTTTTTTTTTTGTTTTGAGTTGGAGTTTCACTCTGTCTCCCAGACTGGAGTGCAGTGGCCGCTCCCGGCCACCGCAGCCTCGACCTGCTGGGCTCCGGCGATCCTTCCGCCTCAGCCTTCCGAGTAGGCGGAACTACAGGCGCACGCTACCACGCCCGGCTAATTTTTTTGGTTTACTG
>CAUYQG010273794.1:0-21721 GCA_963574415.1 Tarsius wallacei
GGGAGCGGCCACTGCACTCCAGTCTGGGTGACAGAGTGAGACTCCAACTCAAAAAAAACCAAAAAACAAAAAACAAAAAAACTAAGAGGTTCAGGTGAAGGTCCCAGCTCAGCAGCCAGGCACAGTGGCTCACGTCTGTAATCCCATTACTCTGAGAGGTGGGGGTGAGAGGATTGCCTGGGTCCAGGGGTTCAAGACCAGCCTGGGCAACTTGGTGAGACCTCGTCTCTACAACAAATCTAAAAATTTGCCAGGCATGGTGGCACTTGCCTGTAGTTCCAGCTACTTGGAAGGCTAAGGCGGAAGGATCACCTGAGCCCAACAGATCGAGGTTGCGGTGGCCGCGAATGTCCCACTGCATTCATTCCACTGTGGGAGACACAGACTCCAACTCAAAAAAAAAAAAGAAAAGAAATTTCCAGCTCAGGAGCTAAGGCCCCCTTTAACAAAAACCCAAGTAGGATTTAATCATAAGATTATAAAATAATGCCGGGCTTGGTGGCTCAGCCTGTAATCCCAGCACTTTGGGAGGCCGAGACGAGTGGATTGCTTGAACCAGCGGGTTCGAGACCCACCTGGGCAACTTGGCGAGACCTCATCTCTACAATAAATCAAAAATTAGCGGGGCATGGTAGCGCGCACCTGTAGTTCTGGCTACTTGGAAGGCTGAGGCGGAAGGATCACCAGAGCCCACCAGGCTGCGATGGCCAGGAGCGTGCTACTGCACTCCAGTCTGGGTGACAGAGTGAGACTCCAACTCAAAAAAAAAAAAGATTATAAACTGCTCTCCCTCCCACCTTACCATAGGTATAATAACAGTGGCCTTCAACTCAGAGAATGTAAGTAAAAGATTCTGTTAAGGGACGGGCTCAGTGGGTCACGCCTGTAATCCCAGCACTTTGGGAGGCCAAGGAAGAATAATTGCTTGAGCCCAAGAGCTCAAAACTAACCAGGGAGACATAATGAGACTTTGTCTCTTAAAAAAAAAATCAGCAGGTATAGTGGTGCAAACCTATAGTCCCAGCTACTTGGGAGAGGTAGGAAGTTGACTTGAGCCCAGGAGGTCAAGGCTGCGGTGAGTTGTGATCATGCTGCTGCACACCACCCTGGGTGACAGAGGAGACCCTGACTCAAAAAAAAAAAATTATGTTTAAGAATTCTTGGGAAGGCCAGGCTTGGTGACTCAGCCTGTAATCCCAGCACTTTGGGAGGCCGAGGCGAGTGGATTGCCTGAGTCCGTGGGTTCAAGTACAGCTTGGGCAACTTGGCGAGACCTCGTCTTTACAATAAATCAATAAAAAATTAGCTGGGCGTGGTAGCCAGCACCTGTAGTTCCAGCTACTTGGAAGGCTGAGGCGGAAGGATCTCCTGAGCCCAGCAGATCAACACTGGGGTGACCGTGAGCATGCGTGCCACTGCACTCCAGTCTGGGCAATGGAGTGAGACTCTAATTTAAAAAAAAAAGAATTCTTGGGAAAACCAGACAACAGGAGAAAAAACAACAAAGAACTAGAAGAATTTACTTGAAGCCTGTGGCACCTACAGATACAGTAAACGTTAGAGACTACCCAGTTCCTGACCATAAAACTTCACACTGAAGCCCGAGTACCTCAGTTCCTATTACCAGAAACATCGTGACTGGCTTTCAGTAAAAAATTATAAGCAAGAAAAAAACACAGTATGAAGAGACAAAGCAAACATCAGAACAAGACTCAGATGAAATACAGTTTATCAGATTAAAAAAAATTTTTTTTTCTTTGAGTCAGGTTCTCACTGTTACCCAGGCTGGAGAGCAGTGGTGTGATCATGGCTCACTGCAGACTTGACCTCCTGGGCTTAGGTGATCCTCCCACCTCAGCCTCCTGAGTATCTGGGCCTACAGACACATGCCACCCACCAGGCCTGACTAATTTTTTAAAAATTTTTTTGTAGAAACAAGGTCTCACTATGTTGCTCAGGCTTGTCTTGAACTTCTGGGCTTAAACAATCCTCCCGCCTTGGCCTCCCAAAGTGCTGGGATTATGGGTGTGAGCCACCATGCCTGGCCTAAAAAAATGTTTAAATAACTATGATCAATATGTTGACAGAGACTTTCCTCTTTGGCCATAACTTTAGTCAGGCTCCTCTGAGTCCTCTACTTGACTAGGCCCAACCTGGAACTTCTCTCTCTGTCCTCATAGAATCCAATTTGAGCAAGAATACTGCTAGCTCAGTTTTTTAAAAATGTCCCACCCTCGGTACCTGACCACTCTTGATATCTTATCACTCAGACCTGCATTTAGCAAGAATCTTATCATGTTTAGCCAGTAACCTCCTTGCTATTTCCTCTTTGTGATTTTCCATCCTCTGAGACCTCCACCCTGTTCCTCAGTTATTTAAATCCCCACATGAGCTTGTTGAAGTCAGAGATGAGTCCAATCTCCCCCCACTGCAAGAGCCCATTGCAATGGTGTCTACATCTACCACCATAGTACCCATCTCCCAAATAAAGTCTGCCAATATATCTTTGGCATGTATTTTTTTCTTGGGATAATGTTTTTCTTTTTTTTTTCTTCCAGTTTTTATGGTTTTATTTAAACACGAGCTGTCTATTCCTTTTCTTCACTGCGCAGCCTGGCATTAAGACGGGTGACTCTGATGGCCAGCTGGATTGCTCTTTCTATAATGGCTTTGCAGTTCTTGGAGGAAACGTTGTGAGCAACCTCAGCACAATAAGATTTGTTACACTTCCAGCTCCTTGACATCGTGGACCAGGAACTTCCGGAAGCCACTAGGCAGCATGTGCTTTGTTTTCTTGTTGCTCCCGTAACAAATGTTGGGCATCAAGATCTGGCCCTTGAATCTTCTACGCACCCTGTTGTCAATACTTCTGGGCTTCCGCCAGTTACGCTTAATCTTGACGTCTCGGTCTGACTGGTGCCGGATGAACTTCTTGGTCTTCTTTTTGACGATCTTGGGTTTCACCAGGGGTCTGAGGGCAGCCATGATGCCGGCTAGGAGATGGCTGCCACCTTGGTTTGCAGCACCGAGGAAGAGAGGGGGGAAGGTGGGATAATGTTTTTCTTTAACAATGTAAAGGGTTGTAATGGAAAGAGAAGACAACATGCAAGAACAGATGAGTAGTACAAACAGAGAAATAGAATTTAAAAAAGAGAAAAGAAGTTGGGCACAGTGGCTCACACCTATAATCCCAGCATTCTGGGAGGTAGCAGTGAGAGGATTGCCTGACTCCAGTGGTTTAAGTCCAGCCTGGGCAACTTGTGGAGACCTCGTCTCTACAATAAATCAAAAAAACAAAGTGGGTGTGGTGGCATGCACCTGTGGTTCCAGCTACTTAGAAGGCTGCGGCAGAAGGATCATCTGAGCCTAGCAGGTCGAGGCTGCGGTGGCCGCGAGCATACCACTGCATTCCATTGTGGGTGACAGAGTGAGACTCCTACTCAAAAAGTAAAATGTTACAAGGCCAGGCATGGTGGCTTACAACTGTAATCCCAGCAATTGGGAGGCTGAGGTGGGAGGATACTTGAGGCCAGGAGTTCAAGGTCAGCCGGGAACACAGCAAGACTTCATCTCTACAATAAATTAAAAAATTAGCCAGGCATGGTGGTGTGCACCTCCCAGCTACTTGGGAGGCTGAGGTGGAAGGATTACCTGAGCCTAGGAGGTTGAGATTGTGGGAACCATGATTGTTCCACTGCACTTCAGCCTGGGCAATAGAGTGTGATCCCAATTAAAAAAAAAAAATGCTAGAAATAAAAAAACACTATAACAGAAATGAATGAAGAATGGTTTTAATGGGCTTATCAGTATATTGGTCTTGACTAAGGCAGGAATCAGTGAGTTTGAAGATAAAAATGTCAATAGATACAGCTCAAACTGAAATGCAAAGAGAAAAAAGCATGAGAAAATAAGGAACAGATACACAAAAACTGGGACAATCACAAAAGAAGTAACATATGTGTAAAGGGAATATCAAAAGGGAAAAAGTGAGAGAAAGAAAGCAAATATTTGAAGTAATAACAACTGAGACTTTCCCAAAACTAATGACAAGTGTCAAGATCACAGATACAAGAAGCTTAGACAATACCAACCAGGACAAATACAGAAAAAAATTGACACCCAGGCATACTGTATTCAAACTGCAGAATATCAAAGACAAAGAGAAAATCTTGAAAAAAGTCAGAGATTAAAAACACTTTATCTATAGAGGAACAAAGATAACAACTACATTAGACTTCTTGTCAAAAAATCCTATAAGCAATAAGAGAGAAGAGTGAAACATTTAGAGTGCTAAAAGAAAAAACCTCAACAGGTTAGAATTCTGTATCCAGTAAAATCATCCTTCAAAAGTGAAGGAGAAATAAAGACTCCCTAAAACAAACAGAAACTGAAGGAATTAGTTGCCAGTAGACTTGTCTTTTAAGAAATGTTAAAACATGTTCTTCAGAGAGAAGGAAAATAATACAGGTCAAAAACTCAAATCTATATAAAGAAAGGGAAGCATTAAAGAAGGAACACATGAAGGTAAGATAACATCTTTTCTTTTTTTTGTTCCTACTTTTTTTTTTTTTAGAGATGGAAGTCTCACTGTGTTGCCCAGTCTGGAGTGCAGTGGTTATTCACAAGTTTGAGCATAGTCAGGTGTGATGGCTCAGCCTGTAATCCGAGCACTTTAGGAAGCTGACACGAGTGGATTGCCTGGGCCCGTGGGTTTGAGAACAGCCTGGGCAACTTGACAGGACCTCATCTCTACAATAAATCAAAAATTGGCTAAGTGTGGTAGCATGTGCCTGTAGTTCTGGCTGCTTGGAAGGCTGAGGCAGAAGGATCGCCGGAGCCCAGCAGGTCGATGCTAGGGTAGCCATGAACGTGCCACTGCACTCCAGCCTGAGCAATGGAGTGAGACTCCAACTCAAAAAGAAAAAAAAGGGGGGGGGGGGGGAGGGGCGGGGGGCGGGTAAACAAACAAAAAAAACTAGCTTGGCATGGTGGTATGCACCTGTAGTCCCTGCTACTTGGAAGGCTGAAGCAGAAGGATGGTCTGAGCGCAGTAGGTCGAGGTTGTGGTGGTCATGAGCGTGCCACTGCACTCCAGCCTGGGCGACAGAGTGAGGCTTTGACTCAAACCCCCCCCCACCAGAAATAACACAGGCATGATCATAGCACACTGCCATACTTTTACCTCAGCCTCCTGAGTAGTTTGTAATAGCAGCAACAAGGTATTGCATGATTATAGCTTAGGGATAATTAAAATGAATAACAGCAATGCCATAAAGTACAGGAGGGAGGAATTGAGAATATTCTGTTATAAGGTGCCCACAGTAGCCATGGAGGTAGTATAGTGTTATTTGAAAACGGACTTAGATTAGTTGTAAATGTACATTGCAGACTCTAGGAAAACCATGTAAAAAGTGCAGTGTTGTGCAGAATACCATGACTGCGGATGGGGTGGTAGTTTTGGCAGAAACATTGTGTGCAAGGAAGGTAAATCACATCCAGAGTAAGTGCTCATTCCAGTAAGGACGAAATGCTGTTCCTTCCATGATGGAAGTGATCCAGTGTAGTCAACCTGCCATCAGGTAGCTGGCTGATCACCCCAGGGAATGGTGCTATCCCAGGGGCTTGGTGTTGGTCTCTGCTGCTGGCAGATTGGGTACTCAGAGGTGGCCATAGCCAGGTTGACCCTGGTGAGTGGGAGTACATGTTGCTGGAGTACCCATGCAGGACCTCCATTCTGCCACCACAGTTACTTAGACCATGAGTCCATGGGGCAAATGACAGGGGTGGCTGGAGAAAGAGGCTGAGTGGGTTGGACCCTATCCACCAGAACGTTAGTGTCCTTCTCTGCTGAGGTCACCCCTTGGAGAGCATTTGGTGAGTATTCATATGGGACACAAATACCTTCACATCCTTTGCTCACTCAGAGAGGCCTATCCACATACCTCTTCCCAAAATTTCATCAATGTTCTTAGCATGTTTCTTCTAAGTTCCTGACCATCTGCCAAACCTTCGGCTCTAGCCCTTGAATTGGTGCACAATTGCACATCTGCCCATTTCCCCTTCCAAGCAAAGTGCACAACCAGAGATATACTGCTTGAAGTTCTGCCCACTGGGAGGATTTCCCTTCACCGCTGTCCTTCAGGGTGTCCCAGAGAGGGGCTATGGTGCAGCACCTATCCTATTCCTATCCTCTTCCGGGTGGTGCCTGTGTATCACGCAGACCCGTCTAGAAACCAGGCCCTAGTCTTCTCCCTCTGTCGACTGATCACAGGGTACTCTCCATGAGGCCACAGGTGCAGACTGGGAGAGAGAAGGCAGTGGAGCAGGAGTGAGGACCACGGGCATTTGGGCCACTTCTTGGGGTAACTTGCTTGTGCTCTCAGGACCTACTTAGTCCAATCTTGTATCTACCACACCCATTTGATGATGGAGCGCTGCTGTGATCACCTGGCTTTATGGACGGTGGGTCACATAACATCAGTTCACAATAGGGTACTCGGTCACACGATAACTTGGCAGCCCATGGTCAAGACGAAGGCCCGGTTGCAGGCCAAGAGCTGTTTCTCAAAAGGAGAATAGCTACCAGCAGAGGATGGCGGAGCCTTGCTCCAAAACCCTAAGGGACTCTGCTGCGATTCACCTCCAAAACGGCATTCCTGTCTGCCACTGACATCTTGAGTGCCATCAGATCTCTTGGGTCATATAGCCCAAGTGGCAGGGCGAGTTGCACAGAGAAGTGTGCCCCCCCACCTCACTAATCTCTTCCCGTTCCCACTGCCCTTCTCCCCCATTCTCCCCTACACACCTGTTACAGAGCCTTCTGCTGTTCTGGGACCCACTTAAAACTAGCAGCTTTTTTGAGTCACTCAGTAGATAGGCCAGAGTGACGTGTCCAAATGAGGGATGCATTGCCTCCAAAATCCGGTACGAGAACTTCTATTATAGATATATAGTAATATATGATATATACATCAGATCCAGAGAGAGGGAGAGAGGGGTGTGTGTGTGTGTGTGTGTGTGTGTGTATTAGTCGGAGTTCTCCAGAGAAAAAGAAACAGTAGGGTGTGTATACAGAGAGAGAGGTACTTCTTTTAAGGAATTGGCTCATGTGATTAAGCTGGCAAGTCTAAAATCTGGGAGTGGGCTGGCAGGCTGGACACTCGGGAAGGACCTGATGCTGCAGTTCAAGTTCAAATGCTATCTGTTGTGGAATTCCCTCCTTGCTCGTGGGGGAGAGCCATCTTTTGTTCTACTCAGACCTTCAACTGATTGGGTGAGGCCCACCCACACGATGGAGGGGCAACCTGCTTTACTCAAATTGGCCAATTTAAATGTTAATCTCATCCAAAAACACCTTCACAGAAACATTCAGAATAATGTGTGACCAAATATCTATGGCCCAGCCACGTTCACATAAAGTTAGCCACCATAATATGCATGTGAGTATACGTAAACATATTTCCTTGTTCTCTTTGTGGAGGACTAGGATCAATGATTCCTTAATAGCAATGAGAGTCAGGCTCGGTAGCTTCCAGCACTTTGGGAGGCTGAGGCTAGTGGATTGCCTGAGCCTGAGAGTTCGAGACCAGCCCTGGCAACTTGGCAAGACCTCATCTCTACAATAAATAAAAAATTAGCTGGGCGTGGTAGCGCACATCTGTAGTTCCAGCTACATGGAAGGCTGAGGTGGAAGGATTGCCTGAGCCCAGCAGGTCAACAGTGAGGTGGCTGCGAGCATGCCATTGTACTTCAGCCTGGTCAATGGAATGAGACTCCAACTCAAAAAAAAAAAAAAAAGCAATGAGGACATTTAACACCCAGACCTTAGTTTCAAATACTACTCCCTAATAAAAGAAAACTAGGGCAGAGAAAATACAGGTGAAACTAGAAGATCTTATGGCACCAGAAAGTAAGGAAGGACTCAAAATTTGGGACAATTTGAGTAACAAAATAAATAATTATGGTGATAGACTAGAATTCACAAAGTAAACTAAATATTAATAAGCTTATAGTGATAGAAAGTAATGGGTAAATAAATAAGGGAGAGGGGACAGCTTAGAGTAGAATTACAATTAACAAATATAGGCAGGTTTGGTATAGTTCATGCCTGTAATCCCAGGACTCTTAGAGTCCAAGGCAGGAGGATCGCTTGAACCCAGGAGTTCGAGACCAGTTGGGCAACATAGTGAGACCTCGTCTCTACAAAAAAATGCAAATTAGTCGGGCATGGGGGTGTGTGCCTATAGTCCCAGCTACTTGGGAGGTTGAGGTAGAAGGATCGCCTAAGCTTAGGAGGAGTTTGAGGATGAGCAACATTCTCATCACCAGCAATAAGGCATGTAGACATCACAGACCCCCTGATATGATGCACTAAGAAGGACACACTAAGCCAGGCATAGTGGCTCACATCTGTAATCTCAGCACTTTGGGAGGCAGAGGCTAGAGGATTGCCTGAACCCACGGGTTTGAGACCAACTTGGGCAACATGGTGAGACCTTGTCTCTACAATAAATCAAAAAATTAGCTAGGCATGGTGGTGCATGCCTGTAGTTCCAGTTACTTGAAAGGTTGAGGCAGAAGGATCACCTGAGCATGCCTGGGCCATAGAGTGAGACTCCAACTAAAAAAAAAAAACTACATTTATTGGCTGGGCACAGTGACTCAAGAATCCCAGCACTTTTGGAGGCAGAAGGATCACCTGAGTCCAGCAGATTGAGGCTGCAGTGACCATAAGCATGCCACCGCACTCCAGCCTGGGCAAAACAGTGAGACCTTGACTCAAAAAAAAAAAAAAAGGACACACTATCACTCTTGTGGTCTTGTGGTATTCTTGACCCAAGTACACAATTTAATTGAATCATGAGGAAATACCAGACAAATGCAAATTGGGAGACAGTCTACAAAATAACTGGCTAAAACTCTTCAAAGGTACAGAGGTCATGAAAGACAAAGAAAGACTATCTTTAGCCTAACAGTCAAGATAACTGTTTCCAAACTGTCAAAATAACTGTTTCTTGTCCATGCGCTGGTGGCTCACCCCTGTGATCCCAGCACTTTGGGAGTCTGAGCGGGGAGGATTGCTTGAGTTCAAGAATTTAAGACCAGCCTGGGCAACATAGGGAGACCTCGTCTTTATAAAAAATTAGCTGGGCATGGTGGTGCATGCCTATAGTCCCAGCTATTCAGGCATCTGAGGCAGGAGGATCACCCAAACCCAGGAATGAGATTAAATTAAAAAAAAAAAAAAACCCCAAAAACCCAAAAACTGCTTCCCAAAGTTTCCTAAATTAGATCCTTTCTTTCCCACTGCCTTCAGCGTGATGATAATATTCACTTATAATCCCGTTAGGCCATTTGGCTACTGTTTATCTTATGTGTTGGGTTCCCCCTACAGGCTGATGTATCTGTTTACTCATTCTGGGATATGTGATATGTCTCCAAGGTTCTAAGAATCAGAGATACACAAAAAGTGTACTCAGAGAAGTGTCACCACCTTACCTGTTCTCCTCTGTTCCCACTGCCCTTCCTCCCCCATTCTCACCTACCGGCTATAGGTAGTTGACGTCCTTAGTTCCTGATTTGTCTTTACTGTATTTCTTTTATTCAAATAAGTGGATACATGTGTGTCTTCTTAAGTCCCTTTAAAAAACATACATTTGTGAGGTGCGGGGCTCACACCTATAATCCCAGCACTTTGGGAGGCCAAGGTGAGAGGATTGCCTGAGCCCATGGGTTCGAGACTAGTCCAGGCAACTTGGCAAGACCTCTTCTCTACAATAAATCAAAAAAATTAGCCAGGCGTGGTGGTGCGTGCCTGTAGTTCCAGCTACTTGGAAGACTGAGGCTGAAGGAACACCTGAGCGTGCTACTGCACTCTAGCCTGGGCAACAGAGTGAGACTCCAACTCGCCAAGTTGCCCAGGCAGGTCTCAAAAAAGAAAAAAGAAACTCGTGGAAAATGTGTTCAACATAAATGTATTTTTTATTTATTTTTAAATTTGTTTTTCTAGAGACAGGGGTCTTACTGTGTTGCCCAGGCTGGTCTCAAACTCCTGGGCTCAAGTAATCCTCCCACCTCAGCCTCCCAAAGTGCTAGGATTCTTGAACCACGCCTGAGATTACAGGCGTGAGCCACCACACCTAGCTTTGCATGAGTTTCTATGAGGTAAATCTCAAACATGAGATATCTGGTGCAAGCTGGATATGTTTCTTAAATAACACAAACTGCAGCCGGGCTTGGTGGCTCAGCCTGTAATCCCACGCCTTGGGAGGCTGAGGTGAGTGGATTGCCCGAGCCTGCGGGTTTGAGACCCGCCTGGGCAATTTGGCGAGACCTCATCTCTACAATAAATTAAAAATTAGCCGGGTGTGGTAGCGCACGCCTGTAGTTCCAGCTACTTGGAAGGCTGAGGCGGAAGGATCGCCGGAGCCCAGCAGGTCGAGGCTGCGGTGGCCGCTCCCGGCCACCGCACTCCAGTCTGGGGGACAGAGTGAGACTCTAACTCAAAAAAACAAAAAACAAACAACAACAACAACAACAAAATAACACAAATTGCTCCCACATAGTAGAGCAGGGGCTCACTAGACAGTTGCGGAATGAATACGTGGATGTTCAGCTTGAGATGAATTTGCTGTGTGATTTGGGGAGTGTCCCTTCCTCTCTCTGGACTCTGGTTGTCCCAACTTCATAACAAGGGAACGTTCTTCCAACTCGTACACGACAGGGCATACCAATGTAGGGAAAACTTTGTTTAGCCTTTTCCTTCCTGGCCCTTCATGGGTACTCTCGCTTCCTGCTATCCACCCTCTGCATTCCATCTCCATAAACAGCCTGGTAACAATCACACAAAACCATAACAACCACAATGACCACGGCCGCAGCTATTTATTGAGCGCTTGCCATGTGCATTATCTCACTTAATCCTTACAAAAGCCTCATGGGTAGAAATTTTTGTTATTCCTCTCTTACAGATGAAGAATTTGAAGTCAGGAAGGTTCAGCAAGTTGCCTGAGGCTGCATAGTTCTAAACCCCAGTGGCAAGACTCAAACTCATGCCTGCCTGATTTCTGAGGCCAAACGGATATGCACTTTGCAGAACACTCATCCTGTCCACAAGGCCCATGTTGACAAGCTTGATTTTTTTTTTTTTTTTTTTTGAGTTGAAATCTCACTCCATCGCCCAGGCTGGAGTGCAGTGACATACTCATGACCACCCCCCTGCATCGACCTGCTGGGCTCCCGGGATCCTTCCGCCTGCAGCTAATTTTTTAAATTTATTGTAGAGATGAGATCTTGCCAAGTTGCCTGGGCTGGTCTCGAACCCACGGGCTCAGGCAATCCTCTCTCCTCCGTCTTCCAAAGTGCTGGGATTACAGGCTGGGCCACTGAGCCTGGCTGCAAGCCTGGTTCTTAGAGAGCCATTGGCCAGATCTCCCCGCCCAGCATTGCTGGTGGATATAAATAGCTATTCTACACTCAGCTAGTCGGGCTCTGTCCCTCAGGACTTCTGAGCTGGAACATGCACTACAACTCTCTACCGAGGGCCTGCAGGATGTGGTGGCCTGAACTGACGCGAGCATGAACCTGTTTTATCTTGCAACATTTCCTAATCCCATGTACTCACTCTTTGGGACATACTTTAACTAATGTCACCCTTGGGTTTTAGGGACAATGTGATCCAAGAGGGGTTTTTTTTCTGCAGATGACGTATAGTTACATTTTCCTAGGAGGCTTGCAGCGTGGAAACCATCCACAGGCCCAGGGGGTGACTCTGACAATGCGGATTCAGGCCCTGGGAGAGCTGGTAGGTGGGAGAACAGGTGAGGGCCTCAGGAGCTTCCTGGCTCGCTGCCTGTCAGACACAATCAGCAGCTGCTTCCTCTGCTTCCTGAGGCTGGCTCTAGAGATGGCAATGCCCCTTGCCCCTTTTACGTGGGGTGGGGGAGTGCAACCTCCCCAGCATTTCCTCTGACTCAACAGGCAAGTGCTAAATATGGCTTCACTGGTGCCAGCCATTAGAAAAGGCTGCCTGGGACGGGTACGGTGGTTCACGCTTATAATTCCTGCACTTTGGGAGGCCGAGGTGAGAGGATTGCCTGAGCCCAGGGGTTCAAGACCAGCCTGGGCAACTTGGTGAGACCTCATCTCTACAATAAATCAAAAAATTAGCTGCAGGAACAAAACACCACCTGGTCACCTTAACAACCTGCCCCATCAAAGGGAAAGTTTAAAAGCATTCAGCTGGGTGCAGTGGCTCATGCCTGTAATCCCAGCACTCTGGGAGGCTGAGTCCAGGAGTTCGAGACCAGCCTGGGCAACTTGGTGAGACCTTGTCTCTACATAAATCAAGCAAAATCAGCTGAGTATGGTGGCACGTGCCTGTGGTTCCAGCTACTTGGAAAGCTGAGGCAGAAGGATCGCCTGAGCCCAGCAGGTCGAGGCTGCAGTGACCGTGAGCGTGCCACTGCACTCCAACCTGGGTGACAGACTGAGATTCCAACTCAAAAAAAAAGGCTGCCCGCAAGGCTTTGTGGGAAATACATGAAAGGCCCCAGAGACAAGCAAATTCTGTCAGAACACCCCTTCATAGTGGCAAATGCTGCCAGTGCTGTACCTTGCGCACCTCCAGGAGGCACTATTCAAATGCAAAACATGGAGTACAAATTGGGTATGGTGGCTTGCATCCATAGTCCAAGCCAGTCAGATGGGAGGATTCCTTAAGGCTAGGACTTTGAGACCAGCTTGGGCAACATAGCAAGATCTCCTCTCTAAAAAAAAAAAATTAGCTGAGCGTGGTGATGTGTGCCTGTAGTCCCAGCTATGTGGGAGGCTGAGGTGGGAGAATTGCATAAGCCCAGAAGTTAGAGGTTGCAATGAGCTATGATTACATCACCACACGCCATCCAGCCTCAGCAACAGAGCAAGGCCTTGTCTCTCTTGTTTTTTGAGTTGGAGTCTCAATTGGTCACCCAGGTTGGAGTACAGTGGCACGCATACTCATCGCCACTCCAACATTGACCTGCTGGGCTCCAGCAATGCTTCTACCTCAGCCTTCCAAGTAGCCGGAACTACAGACATGTGCTACCACAATCAGTTATTATTTATTTATTTATTTGTTTGTTTTTGAATTGGAGTCTCACTCTGTCGCCCAGGCCAGAGAGCCGTGGCACACTCACAGCCACTCCAGCATTGACCTGCTGGGCTCCGGCGATCCTTCCGCTTCAGTCTTCCAAGTAGCCAGAATTACAGGCTTGACTAATTTTTTTATTTTATTGTAGAGATAAAGGCTCACCAAGATGCCCGTGCTGGTCTCGAACCCAGGGGCTCAGGCAATCCACTTGCCTCGTTCTCCCAAAGTGCTGGGATTACAGGCTGAGCCACCAAGCCCATCCTTAGGCCTTGTCTTAAAAAAATTTAAAGGTTCGAGACCAGCCTGGGCAACTTGGTGAGCCCTCGTCTCTACAATAAATAAAAAAATTAGTCAGGTATGGTAGCCTGGGCCTACTTGAAAGACTGAGGCAGAAGGATTGCTGGAGCCCAGCAAATCAACACTGGGGTGGCCGTGAGTGTGCCACTGCACTCCAGCCTATGCGACAGAGTGAGACTCCAACTCAAAAAAAAAAAAAAAATTAGCCAGGCATGGTAGCACGCACTTGTAGTTCCAGCTACTTGGAAGGCCAAGGTGGAAGGATTCCCTAAACTCAGCAGGTTGAGGCTGCAGTGGCTGTGAGCATGCCACTGCACTCCAGCCTGGGCAACAGAGTGCGACTCCAAATCAAAAAAAAAAAAAGCAGCTGGGCATGGTGGCTCACACCTGTAATCCCAGCACTTTGGAAAGTAGAAGCAAGAGAATTGCTTGAGCCCAGGGGTTCGAGACCAGCCTGGACAACTTGGCAAGACCTTGTCTCTACAATAAGTCAAAAAATTAGCCGGGCATGGTGGCGCACTCCTGTAGTTACAGCTACTAGGAAGGCTGAGGCGGAAGGATCATCTGAGTCCAGCAGGTCGAGGCTGTGGTGACTGTGAGCATGCCACTGCACTCCAGCCTGGGCAACAGACTGGGACTCCAACTCAAAAATAATAATGATGAATTTCCTGAGCCTAAAACCAAGGTTTTATTCTGCTAAAAATAGAAAAAAAAAAGAGAATTTTAAAAACACTATACCCCTATATTTTTGCAATTCTAGAATTTTCCAAAATGTCTTGAGAGTTTTTACCCAAAAAAAACTTATCAGGTAAGGGAAAAATATCATGACCAGATATTTTCAGGAACTTTCAGATTAAATAAAATGTAACAGGCATTTTTGCTACAGGACTTGTCAGAGTCTTTAACATATTGAATACTTTGTAAATCCAAGAGGGAGAGATTGGTTGTGGCCTTTCTCAAATGTATTTGACTATAGAATTGCCTTTTTCTTTTTTTGAAACAAATGTTTCAGAAAATGTACTTTGGGAAACTCTGGCATAGAAGAGTGCGTTTTCCAAAAAAAAGTCAACTTTCCCCAACGACCTATAGAAAGCATCATGATTCTCTGCCTGTCCCTCCCAAATTGAATCATTGTTCTATCTCTAAGACTGTGGTGACCCTGGGGCAACCCACAGCCACTAGAATGCACTGTGGTATGTGTTGAAGTCCCGGGATGTGTGGTTGCTGAGTTGATCTAATCTGTGTGGCTGTGCTGCCTCGGTTTCCCTACTCAGTACTGCAGTTTTCAGCTGGAGTGACACCATGGTTTCAAATTTCAGCCTATTTGTCCAGTCTAGTTGCTGCTAGTTAGGGCCCCTGGCACCCAGACCCGGCTTTGTGCCCCTGTCTACTGAATGGGGAGTCACTATAAAGGGTCTGGAATGCTGTCCTCTGCTAGGCCCTGTCCCTCCCCTCTCCACCCCACTACCTCCTACCATTTTAGCTCAGACTTTGGCATCCAACAAAAGTGGGTTCTCTTTCTGATTCTGCCACACTCCCCAGCTATGTGAATCTGGGTGGGTTATGACTCCTTCAGGGTTGATTATAACCACATCATGAGGAAGTAATAAGACTTGCACTAGAAGAAGGATGTAAGCTGGGCTCAGTGGCTCAGCCTGTAATCCCGCGCCTTTGGGAGGCTGAGGTGAGTGGATTGCCTGAGCCCACGGGTTCGAGACCCGCCTGGGCAACTTGGCGAGACCTCATCTCTACAATGAAAAAAAAAAAAATCAGCCGAGCATGGTAGCACATGCCTGTAGTTCCGGCTACTCGGAAGGCTGAGGCGGGAGGATCGCCGCAGCCCATCAGGTCGAGGCTGCGGTGGCCGGGAGCAGCCACTGCACTCCAGTCTGGGCGACAGAGTGAGACTCCAACTCAAAAAAAAAAAAAAAGAAGGATGTAACTTGCTTAGCCCAGTGCTAGGCACACTATGAATCTTAGCATGTCCTCCGTGGTTGAAGGACTCCCCACTGTGCCACTTGCTGGCTGCATGTCTTTTTGCAATGTACTGCCTGACCCTGAACTTCAGTCTTTAATTCCTAAAGAAAGAATAATAACACATATTTCGGCAAGGTCTTGGGAAATTGAATAAGGAAATGCATGAAAATGCTCTTTGGAAGCTATGAAGCACTGTGTAGTTGTGGTAACCATGGTAACAACAATGAGTTAGTGAGATATATAGTTGCTGCACCAACCACCAGTAACACATCTAAATCTCTAAGGAATTCTATGTCCTTGGCAGCAACTCCTATGGATTGACAACCGTACATCCCACAAATGTTTTTTGCTGCCAACTCTATGCCAGGCTTAGGCTGGGGATATCTGTTAAGAACTGGAAAAGGTGTGAGATTTTATCCTACTTTGTAGCTAACTCTCATGCCAGCAGAAAACACAAGATTTTGGGGTCAGAGACAAAAGACTTCACTCCTCACAGCCTGATGAGTAGCACAAGCATCAGCATATTTGCATTGGTGTTTTGCCCCCAAGTCCTGTAGGGGTGGAGTTGCCAGATTTAGAAAATAAGAATATTCATCACCCAGTTGAGTCTGAATTTTAGACTAACAATGAATACATTTTTAATATGTCTCAAATATTGCATGGGATGTATACCAGAAAAGTATTCATTATTTATCTGAAATTCAAATTCAACTAGGTGACTTGTATTTTAACAGTCGACTCCACATGGGTGACATAGATGAGTCTGGCTGTATGACTGCACACACAGTGGGGCACCTTACAAGAATGACCCTGAGCTTCGAGAATCCAAATCTTTTAGAGTGGGCAGTGAGCATGCATGCTCTTTGGTTCAGAGTAAGAGAGGCTCACTCTACCTTCCAAGACTGTTTGCTATTCAAACGTCCTGGAAAAGATGGTCCAGAACACAGGGCAGTCAGTGGTTCCATCAGCAAGACTTGGAAACCCTTGGGGAATTGTCTCCCAACTGCATCCCAGTGAACAGGTCTGGGGCAGAGGAGATGGCTGTGGTTTCTGTCCCCTGGAGTCAGTATGCTGAAATAAATGCTTGTTCTTGGGTCTAGGTCCCATCATATCTCTCCCCCAGCCCTACCCCCACTCCAGTCACATCTGACCCCTTGGCAGGAAGAGAGAAGGTGTAGGTCATACAGGGGTAAATCTGCCCAAAGTAATAGATGGGTGAGACTCTATGCCCTCCCACTTCCATCCATTCAGCGTTGTTTGGTGCTGCCTGTGGTCCAGGCACCATGCTGGGCACTGGGGCTGTGGCAGTGGAGGGGACCCACCTGATCCTTGCCCAGGTGGAGATCGCAGTGTGATGGATTTGTGCAGGGCACTGGGAGAAAAAGGATGGCTCCTCTTTTGTAAAGAAGCAGCTTTGATTGCAAAGCCTGCAAAGCCCCCTGCTCAGTTCTCTGCCTGGAGGCCTTAGCGGCCTCCCGGTAGATCTACCTGTTCCTCTCCAGTCCACCTGCTGTGTCTCCACTTCCCTGGCTTTCCTTCAACCGCAGCGGCTGCCCAGCAAGGCCTCCCTCCCACCCCTTTCCTCTTGCTGATTGATATCCTGCTTTCTCTTGGAAAATTTCAGCTCAAATCCCGCCCCACTCTAAGAACAGAAGTCTCAGAATGACTCTCCCTGCCTTTGTGTTCCACTGTAGGTTTCAACCTCACCTTGAGTGCTGATAACAACCTGCTTTCAATCAGAAGCATGGGGAGAGGCTCAGAGCCTGACTGCTGGGTCAGACTGCTTGGGTTTCAGGCCAGACTCTGTCACTTTAAGTCTGAACAACCCTGGGAAAATCACTGTGTCTCTCTGGGCCACAGCTTTCTCATCTGTCTAGGAGGACTGCAGTGGGGATTGAATGAGATAATGCAGGAAAAGAGCTAGCACAGAGCAAAATACTCATTTGGTCATCATGAGGACAATTATGATATATCACAATCCCCATTTTATAGGTGGAGAAGCTAAGGCTTGGTGACATGAAGCAATTTGCCCAAGTAGTGCTAGCCAGTGACAGAGCTGGGATTCAAACCCTAGCTGGCCTATCTCCAGAGCCTGTGTTCTTTTAATACCAGAAAACCTGCAAGGCTTGGGAGCCGAGGCCACCTCACATGCGGGCTGTGGCTTCTGGAACCCAAGGGGAAACGATTTTCCCTCCTGGGCTTCTCTGTACATTACCCTGACCAGCTCCCCTAACATCTTGCTGTGCCTCATCTCCAGCATCAGGAGACCTGGGTCGTCTGCAAGATAAACATGATTCGTGGACATTGGAGCCTCTGGTTGTCTTGGCAATGCTCAAGGCACCCCAAGCCTTCGCAGAAAGTCTGCAGCTCATTTCCTTCTGCCCTGGCTGGGCCTCCCTCTCCATCCTCCCTCAGCCTAGCTCAGAGCCGGAGGACGCATGTGGTGGGGCTGAGTCCTGCTCCACCTGCTCGCCTAGATCTCTTTGCTCCTGAGAGTCAGTCCCTGAATTTCCTGAGCGATGCTGAAGTCGGCAGATGTGGACGGAGGCCAGGGAGCTTGCTCTGGTTGGTGGACATAACTACCCCTGGCCCCCCGGGTGTCACCAGGGACCAGTAGCCCTCTCTTCTTCTAGGTTCCTGTGGCAAATACGAACTCTGGCAGCAAATCACACCCATCTCCATTCTTCAAGTTAAATTAAAACCAGCTGCACCAAGAAGTCCTGTACCACCAGGGACTCTGGGCATGCAGACGACTCAGGAGACTGCCATGAATATTGTCCCTGCCATCCATGCCATGCTGCTTGCTGCTGTGGACTACTTGGGTGACTGCCCTCCATGTCCATCCACTGTGATTGCCTCATGTTGCCTGGTTCCCGGTTTCTGCTGCCAGGATCCTTCCAAGGATGGGGGCTCAGCCAGCAGTTCCATCCCGAGTGCTGAGCCAAGCCAGGAAGGCCAGAATGTAGAGATACAAAGGACTCATGAGGTTTGGTGGGGAGGATGCTCGGCCTTCCTGAGGGTGGGAATGGCTTCCATTCTTTCCTGAGCCAAACAATCCTCCTCCTCCTATACCCACCAGCTCCGATCAGCTCAGCGAAGTCTTCTTTTCCCAACAGTGAGAAAGCAAAACTCCAGTCAAGCTCCCCTTGGGCCAGTGTCACCCCCTAATGACAGCATCCATAGCCATATCTGGTCCCCACAATCCCCTGAGAGATGGACTTTACGAATCTGTCATTTTAGAGACAGACCAGCTCTCCCATGGTGAATGTCATCATCATGAGAATGGCTGCTGCTTGCTGAATGCTTACAAAGCATTTCACATGGGCATCCCTGTGTGAGACGGTGCTGCCCAGTCTGCAGGTCTGCTAAGGGGGTCCGACATCCACCTCCCCCAGTCCTCCTCTCTGATCTCATGATCCCTGGGAGGTCTAAAGTCCTCCCCAAGTGTATTGTTTTGTGTAGGCTAAACATCTTTAACAATTAGACTCAGAGTGTAATAGAAACTTAACTTCCTCTCATGAGAAGGTCTAGGGGGTTCCCGACTGGTGGGGTAGGGGTAGGGCCTAGGCGCTGGTGGCTCCGCCGTCGTCAACAGTGGCTCCAGGGCCGACCCAGGAGCAGGGAGGGGCAGGTGTGGGCAGTTTCACTGGGCCAGGGTGAAAGAGGCATTCACTACTTCCTCACACGTTCTGGGGCTCCAACTCTGTCACTTGGCCACACCTCACTGCAGGGGAGGCTGGGGAGAGTTGCCGAGCGGTCAGCCCACGAGGAAGGACACATGTGCAACCGGTGGCCTCTGCCAAACCAAGCCTTCTCAAATCCCTGGCTTTTTCTTCCCTCTGTGTGGTCTCTGCCTTATCTCAAACAGGAAACTGCTCTCTTAGAGTCATACACACACACACACACACACACACACACACACACACACACAAACACACACACGCGCGCGCTCCTTGTATAAAGTCACTGATGACTTGGGAGTGGAGAGTTGCTTACAAACACTCTGGGGAAGTGTGGAATGTATCAGCTCTCCTTCAGGCTGGGAGTCTGGCTTGTCCTGCCTCCTAGGGCCAGGCTCTCTCCCTCTTGCTGGCTCTTCTGCCGACGCCTTCCTTGGTCTTCCCCCTTCCCCGTGCTGTGTCCCTCACCCAAGCCCCCTTATGGCATCCAGCCTGGTGGGACTCACCAAAAAGCTTATCAAGGTATTTTCCCCAAGTGTAGACAGACAAGTGGTGCCAGCCATTAAGATAATTTTATTTGTCCCTTTGTTCATATTCTCTATCACCTCAGGAGCAGGTATCACTTTACACAGGAGAAAACTGACACTGAGGGCTTAATTAAACAGCTGCTCAGTGGTGGTGACTTGGCCAGGAGACATGGCCCTGGGATGCCAGGCTAGGGTGGACCTGAAGAGAGGCTCTGGTAGTCCTTAGGTGATCTGCAAGGCTCCAGAGCTTTCCATTTCTTCTTGTTTTACCCTGAGATTCTCCCCCTTTTACAGATTAAAAAAAGTGAGTGTCAGAGACTCACTCAAGTGGCTTGCCTGAAGTTAGCCATATGTCCTGCCTTCTTCCCTGCTCAGGGAGTCTCCTCACATGGGGGCAGACCCCTGGAGACCTGGGTTTTAGCTGCAGCTCTGCTTACCCGTCTCCCTCCCTCCCTCCTTCCCTGCCTTCCTCCCTCCCTCCCTCTCCTTCTCTCTTTCTTTGGAGACAGGATCTCACTCTGTCACCCAGGCTGAAGTGCAGTAGCACAATCCCAGTTCACCGGAGTTTCGACCTCCTGGGCTCAAGTGATGCTTCTGCCTCAGCCTCTCAAGTAGCTGGGAGCACAGGCACGCACCACCATACCCAGCTAATTTTTTTGTATTTTTTGTAGATATGAGATCTCATTATGTTGCCCAGGTCTGCCTCAGCTTCCCAGATTGTTGGGATTACAGGTATGAGCCACCACACTCAGACTGCCTCTCTGCTCTTGATTGTTCTGTGATCCTCCTAGGGCTGAACTAATGGGGCAGGATTGGGCTGTTCCCCCCAGTGCTGCGGTTTAGTAGGCTGGGATTCTACTTGCACTGAGTGTCTCTAGCAAGTTCTGTGAGGCAGGACCCAGAGAAGGCCCCAGGCCCCTACTGGCTCCACTAATCTCAGTTTTGACCCCCAGCCCCCAGACTTTGTAGGAAAGGAAACAATTCCCTCCCCACCCCAGACCACATAACTACCTTCCCGCCCAGCCCTGTGTGCAGCCAGTAACTAACTATAGAAACTCCGATTGCTCCAAATTGCTTTCTAAATAACCAAGAGGGATGAGATCCTGAGGAAGGAAGATATTGGGTAACAAATGACGCCTATCACAACCTTCCGTCTTGCTCTGGTTTTAGAAGAATGGCATCATCTGAGATCCAGGGTCATTTGGCCTTGAATCCCTTGAACCCGTCCCTGGCCTCCCAGCACCCTCCAGTGTTTGAATGGTCAGAGCACTTCCTCTTAGGGGGACCAACTCATCTCAGTTTGCATGGGACTGTCCTAGTTTTGCAACTGGAAAGCTCAATTCTAAGAGCCTCCTTGGTCCCAGGCAAACCAGGACGGTTGGTCACCCTACTTTCACCACAAGCTTGGTATATTCTATCTTAAGAACTGCTTGGTGAGTAGAACTTGGGTTCTGAAGGCTGGGCACGGTTGCTCATGCCTATTACCCCAACACTTTGGGAGGCTTGGAGTTTGAGACCAGCCTGGGCAACATAGCAAGACCCCATATCTAAATAATTAGCCTGGTGTAGTGGCGCATACCTGTAGTTCCAGCTACTCAGGAGGCTGAGGTGGCGGGATTGCCTGAGCCCAGGAGGTCAAGGTTGTGGTGAGCTGTGATCATGATGCTACTGCACTCCAGAGAAAGAGTGAGACTCTGATTCAAAACAAAAACAATTTGGGGTCTGGAGTCAGATAGATCAGGGTTTGAGTTCTGCCTCTAGCCCTATCAGCTGATTTCTCTTCTTGGAGGTTTAGTTTCTACAGCTATGAAATGGGGATAGTAAAAACTGTTTTGCTTAAAGAGTCAGTATGAAGACTGATGGAGACCGTGTTTAGTTGTATCTAGTTCCTTGGGCCACAGCAATGACACAAACCCAGCCCTCACATCTGAGGATGGGAGATAGATGTCAGAAAGCTGTCTGAAATATGATGTGTTGGCCAGGCTCGGTGGCTCATGCCTGTAATCCCAGCACTTTGGGATGCCAAGGCGAGAGGATTGCCTGAGCCCAGGAGTTCGAGACCAGCCTGGGCAACTTGGTGAGACCTCATCTCTACAATAAATCAAGCAAAA
>CAUYQG010273805.1:0-20068 GCA_963574415.1 Tarsius wallacei
GCCGGGCTCGGTGGCTCAGCCTGTAATCCCGCGCCTTTGGGAGGCTGAGGTGAGTGGATTGCCTGAGCCCGCGGGTTCGAGACCCTCCTGGGCAAGTGAGACCTCATCTCTACAATAAATAAAAAAATTAGCCGGGCGTGGTAGCGCATGCCTGTAGTTCCAGCTACTTGGAAGCCTGAGGCGGAAGGATCGCCAGAGCCCAGCGGATGAGGCTGCAGTGGCCGGGAGCGGCCGCTGCACTCCAGTCTGGGTGACAGAGTGAGACTCCAACTCAAAAAACAAACAAACAAACAAAAAAGAAAATTACATAGCTTTTTGTTTCCTTTTCTGTAAAACATAGTAATTGTTTAATAATAACAAAAATAGTAATAACAATTCTGAAATCTAAAATTTCAAACTTAATTTTGAGTAATAAATTTAGATTTTGAAAAAGTAAATTTGGGTTATCTGATGTGCCCTATGTTTATAAAGTTTTCCATCTTTATCTTATTATAAATGACACTTTCTTACTCAAGAAAATAAGCACTAGTCATATTGACTACTGCATTAACCATGGAGGTATATTTTTCTCAGTATCCTCCAGTGTTTATAACTGTGTTTCACTGATCCTTGTTCTATTATTAGAATAAAACCATTGCGGTATGAGTTATCTCCTCTGCTGCTTTTCAAATGCAGAAAAATTTAGTCTAGTTGATCCATTTATGCAGCACTTTAAGAAAAGTTTTAGACCTAAAGGAATGCAGCAAGTTTAGCATACATAATTTTCCTATTCACAGATGGCCTAGTGATTACATGTGTATGACTTCCTCAAGAATACATGCTGAAATTTGAAAGTTGTCTTAAACAAAGAGGAGTCATACCCTGTTTGAACTTGCTGCTTACACTTATTTAAATTGCACACTGAAAAAAAGAATAGATATTCCTCAAAAAGCAGTATGTAAAAGTGTGCCTAAAGCAGCTTTAATTTGTGGTATGTTTCTCGCTACAGATCTGCTTGATTATTTATTTTAATATTCCGCTGAGAAAGGATGATGACAAGTAGGTATTACATAGTTCATATGGTATGCAACCACACAAAGTCCACAAAGAATATGAAACTCCACAGTTTGGGTTTTATGTTATAATTTCTTTGAAAAAGCTACACAGGCTTATGAAAAGGCAAGAGAATGAGGGAAGTTCAGCAAGTCAAGGAAAGGATGTGTGGCTAAGAGAGAACATTATGGGCATTTCAGAAAAACAACCTTTAAATTGAAGCCCAGACCTAACCTATTCAATACAGTAAAATAACTTAATAACATTCAGAGGTAAATAGTGCTTATTGATAAGGCAAAAATGAATTAATTTTTGAATCAGTTGAACAGCAAAAAAAAGAAAAGAAACATGCAATATTAGATCGGGCAAAATCTCTCAAAATACCTAAAACATCATTTTAATTCAAGGGCCATAACTCTCTGTATTGAGGTTATTTGCTTTCTTTATAACTATGCCGTAAGTTCTACCTCTCATAGTACATTTAATTCACCTTATTGAGTTTTTCTTGGCATTTTCTCTTATACTGCTATAAAAAGAAATCTCACTAATTTAAGAGACTTTTTAATGTAAATATTTTCTACAACACTTCCCCAAATATTTAACATACAAGGGTAATGACTGTCTTGAAAATATGTAGGTTGTACTTTTTATATCAGAAGGTGGCCATTGGGAAAGCATTTCACCCCATTAGCTTTTGAATACATTCTCCTCATTTAGAAGCATAAGATAAAAATTTTAAGATGGCTCCAGGTTGCTTCCTTCACCAATACTGGGAAATAAAACTTAGGTTTGGCTCAAACCATTTGTAAACTGACTAGGTGGATCTTGGCAGCAAATATTTTTTATATCACTAATCTCACTATGAAGTAATTTCAACCAGTAAGAAACTTAAAAACCAGATGACAGCTTAAAAAAATCAGTTTAGTATGATCTCTTTCCAAAATGGTGTGGATTTTTAAGCTGAGGACCATAGAAAATATGGATTCTCTCCTGAGTGATGCAGAGCTACCAAATTAAGTCCCCAAATCCTATGGAATGCCCTAAGTTTTCAAATCACCATAGTAATACTAATTTTTCAATCTGCTTTAATAACAAACATTTTGTCAATATAAACTTGCTCCAGCATTAATTTTTTTAAATATTCTTTATTTCATCCACTTGCAAATACTTTTATGACTTTGTTTAAAATTTCTTTATTAAAGGTAGCAGTTACTTCCCTGCTCAGGATAAAGGCAAGGATTGAACATACCACAAGAATAAAACTCGTTATTTTTTCAAACTAATTACGTACCATGTCACATTTTTGTGGTGTGAAAGAATAATCAACTTGAGAGAAATTTTATTTTTTCATTGATATCTTTTCCAGGCACTGCAGCAATAATAATTTAGAAATATTCCATTAGCAAGAGCTATTGTTGAGATCCATTTCAAAGATATGGGGCTTTTAGCTAAGATTATATCTTCAAGATGGAATCCTGCCTTGTCCTGCTTGGGAAAGAGCAAAAAAAAAAAAATTTTTTTTGAGTTAGAGTCTCATACCCAGGCTGGAGTACAGTGGCATACTCACGGCCACCACAGTCTCGAGCTGTTAGGCTCAGACTATCCTTCTGCCTCAGCCTTTCAAGTAGCTGGAACTACAGGTGTGTGCTACCATGCCCAGCTTATTTTTTGATTTATTGTAGAGACGAGATCTCCCCAAGTTGCTCTGGCTGGTCTCAAACTCCTGAGCTCAGGCAATCCTCTCGCCTTGGCCTTCCAAAGTGCTGGGATTACAGTCCTGAGCCACTGTGCCTTGATGAGCATAATTTGACATTAGAAAATGCTGGCACCTGATATCAGACCAAATAAAGTACTCCCTAAATTGATTAAATGTAACTGAGAAAATTATTTGAAGCTCTGTGAGCCTCAGCTTCCTTGTACATAAAATGATGCGGCCATATTAATTTCTCTAGTTTGTTGTGGGAAATAAGACAATGTAATAGCATACTACTATTTTGAGAGCTTGCTTATTTCAGGAATAAATGTGAAGTAGAAGCAAAAAAAATCTGGTAGTAGTGGTTTCATTTAGGAAGACTGTGAGGCACACTTGATACCCTATACATTTTATATTTTTAATTTTATACTATGTACACATTCTCTCTGTTCAAAAATTTTAATTAAAAAAATCATAAATAATAAATCCAACATTTTACATGTATTGCTATTGAGAAGGTGCTCAATAAATATAATAATGTCAAATTATTCCCAAATTCTTCCACCTTTAGGGAATAGATTTCATTCCTACTGTGTGTGTGTGTGTGTGTGTGTGTGTGTGTGTGTGTGTATGTATGTGTGTGTGACAAAAAGAGAGAGAGAATTTCTTTTTTCCTTCTGTTTCTGATTATTCTGCTACTCTGTAAGCTGAATTTACTTAAGGTGTTAACAACATAATGGCTTGGTCTTTAGTCTTGCTTGATTTTTTACTTACATTCATGTCACACTTTTCACCTGTGTTAGTAATGCTGCAATTTTATCAGAAAATGTTTCCCCCACTTGCCTGCCCCCACCTTCTTTCTCCCGACCACACCCTTCTTAGGAATTGTAATGCAATACAATAACTGATCTAAGCCACATTTTTTACTTCATCTGAGCTGTGAACAGAAGGTTTAGAGTACATATGAACTTTTGTTTTAAATACATGTTTCTCAGATAACTAAGCCATGGTAGAAATGCAGTTCACAAAACTGTTTTTGTTCATCTCAGTAAAGAATGCTTTCCTCTGAGACAGTTAAAAAAGACTATGGTTGAGAAAGAATTCTGGGATATCTACATAACAACTTTTGTGTTTGACAATTTCTAGATGATTACTTACATCTGTCAGCGTTAATTAATCTTAGTCCGATAAATTATCTTTGGGACATCAAATTACCCATATATTATTTTTTGTAGATAAACTTAAAGATCTTGTTGACCAAATTATCCACAATCATTTTTAATAAATGTGACAATTCCTTGAGTATATTATTTTACCATCAACTTTATAAAATTGGGCAAATGTCGTGTTTTCTTTCACAAGTGATTGTATATGTGGAAAATCCAAAAGTATCCATCTCAGCCATAATGCCATTTTAATCATTTTGGAATAACATTTACTTAATGTACTACTTCAGATTTTCAAGAACTCTATTTAGGATCAAAATTAATACTATGCTCAAGAATCAACATATGATTTAATAAGTTCATAAATAGCCTAGATGCTACCAAAGAAGTTTGTCAAGTAAGCTTTTTTGTTAAATATATTTGTTCTCCAACAATGAGCCAAGTGAAGTATAGTAAAGTTCATAAAGTCAGGTATCTTTATATCATTTCAGATTGCCACAAAATGTAGCTAGTCTTTAATACATGGTAAGAATGGTCATGTATGTTAAATGGCATATACTCTGGTTTGATATTATATTTATGCTTAGTGCAAGAGTAAGATATTTTGCCACCTATATTTTTGGGTAAAACAACAAAGATGTCATACCTTATCTAGAGCAATCATTTTTGATAAGACTCCCCATAGAAACCTCAGCAGGAAATCTGCTGTAAGGCCTGGTGCAATGAAACAGTTACTAACATTCAGCATGGACGATATGAGAATATGCCCTTCATGGCTACTTAATCACTTGGTACCCTCCAGCTCAAGAAAATCACTGTGACTCTTGCCAAAAATAATGTTCGTATGGCAGGTAATTTTCTGTAGCTGGAGGCAATTGCTGCCTAAACTGCAAATTTTTTTTTGGTTTATAAGTCAATTGTTTAATTCTCTTTTAGTAATAAATTGAGTTGCTAGCTCTTCTACTAAATAACTCTTCCACTTTCTCCGAATGATCTTCCTATCTCTTGTAAAAAGAGAAAGAAACTCATTTTTTTCTGCTTTTATATTCATTTGTATTGATTTTTGTCTTTCTAGTATGAAGGTAGATTAAAAAATTTTATAAAACAACCAAACAAAAGAATGAGGAGAAACAAATACCTTCTTATGTCTAAGTAACAATTTTTATTTGTTATTGTTTTTGTTATTTCAACTCCCTCTTGAATAAACTTTATATATATTAACAACCATAATTATGGATTTTTTTACCCTAAAGCAAAAATAATAATTAATGACACTCTTTAACATTTCTGATTAACACTTCTGTTGCTATGTTCTGACTACACTCTGATATTAAATTGTTCTGTTTTAACCTTTTTGTTATTCTATTTTTATTTTTCCTCATTTTTCTCACCTAACATTTGGTTCAGAGGCAATGAGGTTCAACTGGTAATTGAGTGCTTTTGATTTTTTTGAGGTATAGAAGACATAAGGCATCCTCTCACAGGTGTTACAGCATAAAAATGTTTGAAATTGACATGACAATTTTAGGCTGCTTTCACAACATATTTTTAACTGAGACTGTCTTATTCATAAACACTAAAAAAAAAATCATTCACCCAATGTTTAAAAATATATCACTTCTAGTTATTAATTTTTTGTAAAATGATAAAATATTAGCATTAACAAAAATGTTGCAGTGATTGAATATAGGTTAATATAAAGGAGACAATAGGCATTTAAATGTTTCAAAGTGACGTTATAATTTAAATATAGCTTATCATAGTATTTCTGCATTTTCGGAAAAGAATTATTTCTTTACCTTGTGATCAGGTAAAATATTATTACATTATATTTTAGTGAAAACAAGCTGGATTTGCACTTGATATTTAAGTCAGTAAAAAAATACAAGGTGCTCTTGAATCCCGAAGATACCATATTGTAGCAATTTAGGATGACATACAAGAACTATTTATTTAGCTAGTAATTTGCACTTAATATATGATCTAACCATCATTTTTATTTATCTTAAGTTATAACAATCGAAAATAAATGGCCAATATTTTAAACTCAGTATGTAGGATAAAACATGTATCTATGTGTGTTTGAAATAATAGCATATTGTTGCTCAGTGATATTCTCTGTGTAGCTATTTTCCACTGTTCTGGAGGGTCTCCAAAGTCAAATCTATTCAGACATAGAAACACAGCTTCTTTCAAGGAATTGCTTTGGGTTGAACCACTGTGAATTTCTGTTTCACTTTGCAAAGTCCTTGTTTGCAAGTGAAAAGTCAGGATGTGAACAAAAGATAGTGCTATAGAAACGTTTGCTATAACTTATCTATACCCTCTTTATTTTATGAATATTTTCCAAATCAAGGAATATAAAAACATTAATGTATCCAAACAATCAACAAGATTACTTTAAGATTTACCATAATTATCATAGATTAGTTTAAGAAAATTTTATCACTTGTATCGTTTCATTTTAAATAATTTACTGTAAGTAGGCTGGCAATTTCACATTTTCTGGAAGAAATATGAGGTACTTTCTGTTTCAAAGAAAGAAAAAGTAATTTTCACAAACTAGTTTATTGAAGGATTCTATGGTTTAGTGTAAAAGGTTTGGGATTAAACAGGCCTGGGTTTGAAACTTCACCATGACTTGCCATGAGCTGAGCAACCTTGGGTTTCTTGAACGGTAAAACAGGGATAACATTATTTCCCATGGGGTTGTTGACAGAACTAAATGAGATAATTTGAAAGTGTCAAACCAATGCCTGACTGCCTGATAGGCACAGAGTGAAATTCGGTAAATATTAGCTTCTCTTTTCCTCGCTTTTGTCTTTCCCCTTCTATTCTTTGCCGTCTGGTTATGATTCCTCCATTATTAAACTCTGACCTAGAGTTAATTCAATTTAAGTAGTAATGAGTCAAAAAGCAATGGAATCTTGCATTGCAATGGTTATGACCTGGGTTTGTCAAAATTCTTTCCTCTTCAAACACATTTCTGTTATATCTGAGGCCATGTGGTGGACTTATGTTTGTACTGTATGATAGCTTAGAGCAAAATATATTCCCACTAGATATATGAAAAAAATAAAAAGCAAGGAAAAAAATTTGGCAAGAAAAACATCAGTCCTTTCTAAATTATAGCAAAATCTCATTAATTCAAATCCCACCGGAAAATAAGTGTATAAACGATTTATTTTCCATTAGCATAAAAGCTATAAGCAAGATTTTATAATGATACCTTACCCTACTATATAAGGATATTAGAAGCATAGTAGTTTTACCCATATAAAAGCAAATGATATGTTAAATATAGCTTGCATATTGTATTTTATAAGTTTGTCAGTGGTCATAATGGAAAAGAAAAAATTTTATGTTTTAGCAATATTCACTGACTCAGACTTGACCCAAATTTTCTGTTAGTACTATATGAGTAGTCAGATACTTAATCAGTGAATAATCGTTTGATAAAATGCTTCCTTCAATAAGGATATCAGGTGAAATATAAGTAGCTTTGCACAATTATGCAGAGCATTTTTTTTCTTCTTAGCATGGTCATAACATGAAACTTATATTTTGTTTGTTTGCTTTTTTTTTCTTCCCTTACTTTAATTAAAGAATGTGTATGGGGTTTTGTTTTGTCAAAACACAGATGGAGAATTATACTCTGGAACTGCAGCGGATTTTATGGGGCGAGACTTTGCTATCTTCCGAACTCTTGGGCACCACCACCCGATTAGGACAGAGCAACACGATTCCAGGTGGCTCAATGGTAGGTGGTGTTTGCAAGAGCACAGGCATGCAACATATGTGATTTTATTGTCAATGGAGAACTTTTATTTTACTTTATATGCAGTATGCCTTGAAATCTAGCATGCTGTTAAGCTAATAATGGTGACTTCATGACTGTGGGTGTGAGAAAGTTGGGCAAAAAGAGAAAAGAGAGATTAAAAATTCAGGAAATTTTTCATTTTGTGCCAAAATTGAAGTTTCCCAGTAGTTAACTTTATAAAGAAAGGTCTGGGCTGAGCTACGGAAGGGAGGCACTGGAAAAAGATAAGATGAATTACCAACTGTATCTTACAGGGGCACCACAGCACTTTTCACAGTGTAGTATTTTTTTTTCCTCACATCTCTCACTATTTCCGTGACAGCATCTGCACATATACTACTTAAAAATTAAAAATGAATGCTATTGCAATGCTAATAAAGTATTAATAGTGTTTTCAAAATTTCAAAAGTCCACTCCCATTTTATAGGTGAGGAAACTGAATCCAGTAGTAAGATCCAGCCCAGTAGTAGAATATTTAGAAACAGAAACCAGTTTCATCAACTTCAGACACTGGCTTAACTACTGCTTTTTAATCATTTTTTATGATTACTCTCAATTTTCTTTTAGTATGTAAATACTTTTGGTATAGTAGACAATATATGAAATTCATATCTTTAAAAATTCCAGAGTTTGATTTTTCTTGGTTATTCATTTATTTATTTAACACAGATTTTTATAATGGTCCCTACTTTATGATCATGGTTTTTTCATAATTACTCCATATACTGTATTTATATCTGTCTTCAATCTTATAAAATAAAGCTGCCCAATCCCTAATCTCCTCTTCATGAACTTTCTCCTGGTTACACATGACTTATTAATAAGAATGACGCTTATAGTTCACAGTTCATCTATGTTCTCAGTAAGATAGTTGAATAGCTCACTCTTTGAACTTCTGCCGTGCTTGTTTTTCTTGCCTGATTTTGGGAACCGCAAAATGTATTTCATCACTTCCGTTCTTCATTGATTTGTTAGAGAAAAATAGACCTCACTGAAATTTCAAGAGACCATGAGATGTGTGACAATCTTTGTTCTAACCTATCTAATACTTCAAAGTAACTATTCAAAACATAAAACATAGCTCAAATTGCATCAGTCAGCATCTATTCTCTCCTGTGGCAGCATTTCTGCTTGTCCTATTATTTTTGATGTAGCACTGACAAAGGTATGCCCCCTGCCTCCTCACTTAATCCTTCTGCCTTTGCTCTTAATTATATTGGTGTTCTTTCACAAGTTTGTCCAATTAACATTTTCTTTGCTGTCTTTATCTTTTTTTCAGCACTAGTTTCTTTCCCTGACCTGAAAACTTGCCTATCTATCCTACACAAAACATTTTTCTTAATCATAGTATGCCAGAGTCCCCACATGTTGAAATTCATGGCCTGATTAGATCTTGTTTCCTCAATATCTTTTACTACCTTTAGCCACTTTCAACCTGACTTTCATCCAACACTCTATTTCCATGAAGTTGTTCATCCAGAAGTCCCTAATGACTTTCTATAGCTTTTTTTCCATCTCCACTTACACAAACTCTCTGCAGTATTTGTCACTAACTAACCCATTATCTTTAAAACAGTCACTTCTCTTAGCATCCCTTATTTCTTGCTATTTAGTTTTTTCTAAACTTGGCATAATCTCTATATTGTTTCAATGCAAATGATACCTAAGATCAGTCATGATTAAGTACAAACACTGTGGTAATCGAAGAGAATGGACATATAGTCAAATGCCCCCTCCCCACCAGGGGTAGAAGAGGTTTTATGGTGCCTGGGTGTCTGTCTGGGAAATTGGAAGCCTCACCAAAGAAATGAAAAGATACTGAGATAAAGAGAAGAGTAAGTGTAAAACTCCAAAAACCAGAGGACAATTTTAGAATACCTACTATGTTAATGATTGAAACTAGGGTGTGTGTGGAGGAAAAATTAGCCAGAAAAACCCTCTTTTAACATTGTTATCTGGTCTATTCTCAAACTGAGATATTTGTGTGGGAGGAAAAAAATGTTTGTTTGTTTTTAAATTCATCAAGAAGGAGACTTTGATCTACTAAGAACCCTAAAGGGCATACAGGCTTTCACTGTCCGTGAGAAACAAAAATCTCATTAGAAGATGGAATAACATACAGGAGAGTATAGTATCCATTTCATTTTTATGGCCCTGGAGAAAAAAAAGTCATCAAGTTAAAGCTGCTTTTATGCTGCACACTCACATGTTGACAGCTGAGTCTGAAGAATTTACACTGTGGGAAAACACAGTCATTGTCCATAGCTCTGTACTTCATCTTTGAAAATGTGTGGTTCATTTGAGAATTCAGTTATCAGTCTCTCAGCACTAAACGTGAGAACTGATTTTTCCAAATTAGCACAAAGGTTATATCTGACAGGGTGCAGAAACCAGAACTGCTGCAAGATGGAGGATGCAGACATATTTGAGATAGAACCAAGGGAATGTGAATCACAAGTCTCATGAAATTAAATACCATTACAGAATAAAATTGGACACATAATGTTTGCACACTCATGCATAAAATAAATGAGTTTTGAGGCATCCGCATGGACTACACAATCATCTGTGTTCTAGAAATAATACATTGCCTTGCAGGGTATTTTTTTTTCCCCCAAGAGTCTTCAGAGCCATGTTAATTAATTTTGGTATAGGACTTACTTTATTGTTTTCAAATAGATTCAACTATTTTGGAAGAATTAATTTGCTTATTTTAGATGACTTAAAATTTTTGTTGCTGCTAAAGAAAAGCAAGTAACAAAACAGTTGTATAGATTCGGATCTTGATATCTCTTGATTTTTTTAAATGAAGTTTTACTACTTCTATAATTAGAAATCATACAGTTATAAAATAGTGTAAAACAAGGTTTAAATTCAGTTTTAACAGGAAGGTTTAGAAATGAATAGCACTTTTAGATGAAGAAATTTCAGAGATATAGATCCTATTTTTTTTTTTTTTACATTTTAATATGTAACAGCTTTCTAAAAAACTTCTTATCAGTTATAATAAACCCTAATTTAAGGTTTCTAGAGGTTATAACTACTTTGTATTTCAGAAAATGTTTTGGTATGGGTTTGGCATTATGTGCCAAAATATGCTGTGTTTTCTTCTTGTGCTACATAAATTATCTCAATATTATATTATATGGTTTTAAACATCAGTTCCAATTTCAGGTTACTAATAATGTGGAAATCAAGCAAAATTGCTCTGAGTGTATTCATGGTAAGAAAACAAATGTCCACACTGCTGTTACAGTAATGATTTCTTAGTATTTAGTATGAAGAAAACTATTACCTAGTTATTGTGTGGTTTAGCCATTCATTAAAGCAGATGGATGACTAGCCCATGTTTATTTTTTTCTACTTGATGAAGACTATTTTCCAATATTATTTATACCTTGGACTAATTTGAGATGATATATAATATGATGGAAAGACCGTAGTCATAGGATAAGACAAAGTTTTACCTTGACTTTGGCCCTTTCATTTAATGGACTGATAATACTACTTAGCTCCTATAGTTATGAAAAAAAATGGCCACATAATAATGTCTAAAATTCATTGAGCAAGTTCTTGTCATGTAATATACACTTAGTAAATACTAAATATCTCTGTATCCTTTATTCCACTTCCATTGGGTGGAGCATGCTTGGGAAGTTTTGCCAGACTCACTCTGTGAGTGATTATATTTGAGTCAGGGTGAAAGGGCAGCCAGAGTCAGGTTCAATATATGAAACCACATGGATCCTTGAGAGAGCCAAGGCCTGGTGAACACAAACAGACCTAATTACAATGCCCGGAGTGTGAGGCCTTCCCACTTATTTCGGGAAGACCTGTTTTCTTTTAGTGGAATTTCCTAAAAGGATCGTGCCTGTAGATAGACTAACCCGCTTGCTTTTTTCTGTAATTGAAATGGCATGCAAGTCATCATTCCACTTCCTCTCACTTGTAACATTCATACCACGATGGCCTGCCTATGCTGGAATCAGCATAGCTTCCTCTGTGGTCATGAACTAGGATGTTTCACGTTCTCTTAATTCAAATATCTCCACAACATGCATTTTTAGAAAAATAGAACCAAGGAATATGACTGCAAGTAAACTATGAGTGTACAAATTAGCATTACATGATACCCGATACTCAATCTCAAATTACTTGTATAATTCTTTTAATATACTATTTAAATCTGACTGTCTTTGGAAGTATAAAAAATGTGAGGATATCCAACTGAATTTTTCTTTAATAAGTAAAATGAATCATGTAGTTAATATCATACTTCTATGATGCCATTTTGACTTTTTTGTTTGTTTAAATACATGAGTAATATTTTTTCTAACCTTTGGAGGAAAAGCTGTCTCTAAGTCTTACTTTCTGATTATTTGAACAGGTGAGTGTTAAGGAAGCTGAGTGATGATTCAGTAAAACAACAACAGTACCAACAAAGGTCTTCTTAGTTTTTGTAGCCTGTGAAGGAGGAAACATGGAAGCAGTATTTTTTAACTTTCAAGTTGCCACTCTGTCTTTTACGTGTTACCACTGTGCTCATTAGTTAGCAATTCGGGGGTGTCAATGCATAGTATCACAGAAATAAAAATGACAATATCTATGGTTATCAAAAAAATTATGCTGAAAAGTAAATATGTAATACTTTTAAATAAGTATTTGTATCTATGCCCAAATACTATGTAGTAGTTACATTTGTTTTCTCATGAATGTATTACCCAGAAAAAATCTTCATCCCAACAAAGAATGCACACCCATTAGAAGTATAATCCTTTCTAAACTAATTTTATACCATGAAAGCATTCTCTCTAAGTTGATGACAAATTTAATAAAGTCATTAAGTATGCACTTTTCCCCCAGAAAGCTAAACATTATTAAAATATAACTTTACTTGAGTTCTTTTTCCAAGGACTTACTTTCTATGTCACTTTTTGTCTAAGGAACATAATCCCTTTTAGACTGTTTTGTTTGACAATATTAACAAGAAAAAATGAATAAATCTTTAGAATGAAATTAACTCATTAATAGCAATATGCTTGGAAACTAATTTTATTTTTTTGGGGGGGGGCTTCTAAGAAAAAGTACCTGAATAAAATTGTTAAGATTTGCTAACCCAATATTTTTAAATGATGTGCTAAAAAGTACAATTTGCAAATGTAACATATTAGCAAAAAATTTGAAATTGTCTATTTTAGAATTAATAGTTGATGGTGCAAGTAGAAATATAACATTAAAGAGAATTATTATATTTTCTTAGGGTAATCATTTAAATCAAATCATTGATCAAATCATAAAATGAGACAATATCTTGGGTAGTTCTTTATTTTAAAGGCAGCTTCCCTTTTCCTCTTGTTTTTTACATTCTTGTCTCTCTCGTCTCACCATTAGTTTAATGAATACAGAGCCTGTCTATACCAATTTCCTCTTCTAGAGTCACTACATTCAAAGCCCGGTGAGCCTCAATAGGGATTTACTGCTGACTGGGTAATCTGGGTTCCTGTGTGCAGTGACATCAAGCAAGAGATTTACCCGGAGAAGTGGATGCCATGACAATGCGTGTAACCATGGTGTGACCGGCCTCCCTGACACGGCTCTCAAAAGCTTTCCCTCTGTGAAAACAGAAGCCTGTTTGCAAATTAATTAGTTTCTGGCGGCAGCTTGATTGTTGACCCAGAGTTTGTAGAGTGGAAAAACAATCAGATTAGTGTGCTCAGGGTAAAAGACCAGTGTGCACTTGCGTGTGGCTTGCTCAACTATTGAAATTATGAATGAAGTGAAACAAATTCTATTCTGAGAAGCCCAGGCAGAGGTTAAGTGTGATGAGCCTTGAGCTCCCCAACAGCAGGGACTGGGGAATTAAAGGATTTTAGCCAGATAAAGCTGAATGATGTGAAGAAATGCCATTGAATTTTAATGGCATTGATAGTTTTGACCAAAAAAAAAAAAAGTCACTTGTTATATTCTAATCACTCTGAGTGGAAGAAATGAGTTTACAATATTATTAAACTTATTAATATAAGGTTGATATGAACACTTTCTGAGTGTAGGATTTCAGAAACTTTAATAGTAGATGATATTAATGATAATATCTCAAAAGGTAATATGATATCTAAATTTTTTAAAATTACAAAGTAATCTGTCTAACCATGTTGATAAAATGTTTACTCATATACTTACCCTACTATTATATAAAGTGTAATTCTCAGATGCCCTATAAAATTAATCCTAAGTCAGAGAGAATGGTTGATTCTTGAGAATATGTTTTTTGCTTATTTATTGTTACAAATAACAAATTAGATAATTATGCTAGGAAATTATGTCTGCAGGCTTAGGACCAAAAATTTTGGATGCAGTTTTTGATAATTTAATGTTTTAATTAAAAGGTTTTGAGTATACTTAATTTTATAAGATTGTCTAACATTTTAAGCCATATATATTCTTTCTTTTTAGACATAACTGGTGGATATCTCCCTGAACACAGCACTGATTGCTATCACAAAGTTTTCTCACTCAAAAATCATTGATGTCTCTCAATTTACAAGCAAATTGAATCCAGATTCTGCTGCCAAGTCCTTTACCATCTAATCCTAAGTGACCTTTCCAATATTAAACTCTACCATACTCCAATTAAATAGTGGTCCTCAAGTTTGCCATATTTTTCATTTAAACTTACCATTCTCCCAATGACTTTTAAATATCTTGACCTTTGAATCCCAAGAGCACATAGACTCTTCACAGACCCCTGAGTTAAACTGTCTGCTCGTATCCCAGGTCTCCCATTTATTACTTATGTGACTTTGGGAATAATTTACTTTATGTTTGCCACATACTTATGGTTTGTAAAACAGGGTTAGTACAAACACCTCATACTGTTTTTCTAAGGATGCGTGAGACAGTTCATACAGGGTAACTAGAAGAGTGTGTGATAATGTGGTGCTGTGGCTGCTGCTGCTGCCAGTGGTACACCTCTACATATGGCATGCCCAACACATCTTTGGTAAATACATACAGTAAACAAGTTCAAGGTTTATGATTGCCCTACTTAATTTGATATTAAGCTATTTTGTGTTGTTTAATTGATAACTACTATCAATGTATGGGAAGCTTAGTATACAGGGAAATATATAAAATATTTAGCTTTAGTACAAAAAATATTTTTATAACATTGTGTTTAGCATAAATAGCAGATGAGACAATGAAATGGTAAATAATAACCAAAGATTAATTTTAATAACATGTGATTTTGTAAGTGTTAATTTAGCTCTAGTGAGTACACCACCACTTAAATAAAACCATTACGTTAATTCTTTATAAATGTTTTTCTCACAAAATGGTTAAGAAGACATCTACTGCATTTATAACTCTAGGAAAATCACTTCTGCTGCATCACAGTTTAACATTTGAATTTTTTCATGAGAGGTCACCATCTATAATCTTTGAGATGATAGTTAACAGCATGGAGTTTCTGGTGCCCTGCTGTCTAACTTGGGCCTGAGTTGAGCAAGTGTAGACAGCATTCGGTGATCAATTTCCCCTTTTCAAATGGATATAATTATAGTTTCTCCCTCATTGGTCATTATGAAAACCACGTACGAATTAATTTAATGCATTTGGAAAAGTGACCAGTATAGCTACAAAAAAAGAGATCGAAAAAAGCCTCAGCTGCTGTCAGATAGTTTCATAATATTTTGTAAGAATTTTAAATAATGAGACAATAAAAATACCTAAATATATCAAGTCGCTAAAAATGTAGTAAAATGCACAATCTCACTAAACAGAGAAGTCGCATATTTTTAGGAAAGCTACAAAATTGGCTTAAGGAAAACAAGACCAGATGAAGTGATAGTGAGATCTATGCCCTTTCCTTAAACTAAATATATACATGTAAGATTTCTTGCCTAACGATATCTGGTCCTTTGGATGGAAATAAATCTACTCCTTTGCGTCCACAAAAAGAAAAAGTATTTTTCTAAGCTTAGTGACATACTGCTGCATATTGCTAAGTTACTTACACATGACCAAAAGACATTAAAAATGTTGTAAGTTTCATATATAAACTAAATATAAATTACAAAATGTTATCCAGATAAAGATTCTTTAAAATGTTTTCCAGTCTCTGACTACCTCCCCTATGAATATTAGTAAGGAACATTTAAGTATATTGTAGATGCCTTTAAAAGAAACATATTCAAGGTAGAAATGTATGAGTTACTAAATGGCTTCAGAAATTAGATAAGAGAATATCAAAATCCCTTCACCTCCTCACCAGCCTCCCACTCCCTGCTTTAGCAATGTATCAATTTCCTATGGCACTTTTTAAATCATCACTTATATTTGCATTTTAAACCATATACTATTACACATTTGCTACTATTATTATTTACAACATATTAACTCAAAAACATAGTTTTAAAGATGAGTTATAATTTATTTTATTGTAGTAATTTTATAAATTAATATAGATGAGATTTTTATTAGAAGTATAGTTTTTGTTATTTTGCTTGATGATTTGCTAAATTAGAACTATTTTTGAATTTAACGTAGGCTAACAGCATAAGGCATCCATCAAAAATGTGTCTCTTCAATATGTTTATAAATGTGTCTAAATTCATATAAATCCAAATAATCTATTTTGCTTATTTAATTACTAATTCAAAAAGATGCCTGGGCTTTCCTATCACAGAGAGCTTTCTCATTTAAAAATTTATAAAATTCTACCAAGAATATGTATGGCAAATTGGTGTTGCTATTTTTATTTATTATTTGAAACTATTAAATGTTCTCTAGGATGGGAAAACATAGGTAATCATAAAGAAGAGAAGAAAGTTAAAAAAAAACGAGTCATGCAGCTGTGTGGAAGAAATCAACAAAGAAAGATGAAAGGGTAAGAGAAAGAAAGGGAGAAAAGAACAGAATAATAGTTAATAATAACCTCCTTAGTAGCTTTTTGTCATTATCACTCAATTATAATACACAGCATGTGTCACTATGATAAAATTAATCACATCACAAATTGAAATAAATATCCATAAACTGCACCATAAAGTCTCCTATCCAAAATTTTAACCCTCAGGTTTGCAATGTAAGTTACATGTGATATGTATTGAAATATTTTTAAAAAGTTCAGAGAGTTGCAAAATGTTATTGGAACATATATTAACTCCTGAGAATAGTCAGATCGCCATTTTATATCTGACCATATGGTTGTCAGTAAAAACAAGATACTCTGTAATATGATATGATAGAATAAAATAGCTACATTATTAATGTAAAATTAAAACTAGATCATTTCCAGCTTAAACAACTCATTTTGATTACTGTTTATCCATTTGTTTCTTTTTTTAAATTATGAGTTTTAATGAGAATTTTTATTTCTCCAAGTTTAGTTTCTTCTTATCTCAATCAACAGGGTTTCTATTTATCTGTAGATAATCTATGTTTATAAATCGCTTCAATTACTTGCATAAAATGTTATTGTCTCCTCATTTCCCTACTGTTCTTTTATAAGTCCTCCAAAAATCATTGATAATAGCACAGTGAATAAACTATATTTGCTAGCTACCAGCATATTGCTCAGAGAAGCTTCCATTTTCTACATGCAGCGAGCAGCCACTAGATATGAAGAACTACTGTAAGAAACAGAGTCAATAAGATTCCTGCCCTCTAGGATCATTCTAGCTCTTGTCATCAAATGGAAGACCCTAGAAGTCTTAGCACATCTATGGGATCACATGTACATATTGCCAAAATGTATTTAAATATAAAAAATATTGTTTAGTGCATAAAGTAACCCTATCTATCTCCCTTCAGATAAAAGATGAAACATGAATTTTTTTTATCCACTAGATTTTCAGACCTTCAACCTATTATCTCAGCCACAGTCTAAAGATTTGACTCTTAAATGAAAGCAGGATGTGAGAACTTATGAGGGAGACTATATTTTGTGCAAATATATAGTTCTCTCTTAGAGAATATGTATAGAGGAGAGTTCAAAATGACAAGAAATTGGAAATCTTTTAGTTTTTAAGAAAATGATGGGATCACCTGGAATCAAAACTATTTATTATTTGTAAATCATATGGCTATATATTTTAAACTGTGTTATCTCGGTGACATATATTACTAACTATGAATGATTTTTTAAGATTAGTTGGAGCAAAAGTAATTAGGTAAAAAAGAGATTTGTGATTAGAGAGAAATAATCAGAGAATGGGGAGAAACTAGAAACAATATTCTTTACCGTTCAGTAGAAGTTTGATAATTGACATCCTGGACTGCTATCACAGTAAATAAGTTCTCTTAAACCAGTCTCTGAGCTTTAAAAGCCACATATAAAATTATAATGAATTAATCAATGGCAATAATCATGGCTGTTGACCCACACATTTTTTCTAAGAGCTAAAAAGACCTGGCAGGGTTGCTCAAGCCCGTCATCCCAGCAGTTTGGGAGGCCAGCTTGGGACCATTCCTTGAGCTCAAGAGTTTGAAGCTGCAGTGAGCCAGGCAACAGAGTGAGACACTGTCTGTACATACATACATACATATATACATATATACATACATAATAATTTCATTTAGCTCTAATATTTTAATTTTCAATTTGATTATTTAAAGCAATGGCTGCATAGGAGCTTACAAAGGTATGTTCTCCATAGTTTTCTTAAGTAACCTCTATCATCTTAATGAATGATAAACAGAATAATACACTTCACACAACATGAACAATTAACACTTAACATAATAGTTGCTATAGAATTTTTACGTGCCAATAATTATACTGCTATCCCTTTCTGTCATTAAATAAATAAAAAGTATAATTATTTCCCCATTTCTATGAGTTTTACTACATTCATTTGTAAGTTGCATTTGTTGGCATAATTTTAAAACTGCCTTTCTATTTACATGTAACCTGTAAACATTTTCTTGATCTTGTAACAGCTTGAAAAATATTGTTTTTAATGGTAAAATTTAATTTTCCTTAATATCTTAACATTTATATACTTAACCACATCTTTTAAATTGAAAAATATATATATATATATATATATCAATTGTGTTATATGGTCTAACAAATTTATTTTAATTAATGTGTAATTATTTTAAACTTAATATTGGCTAGAAAAAATGATTGTAGAAATTTTCTGATAGTTATTTTATGGAAGAATGTAGAAATAGTAGGTCTGCTAGAAAGTAAATCTAACATAAATTTAATTTATGTTAAAGACATTAGAAACGATTTCTTAGTGCTATTAAAATAAAATAAAATTAACTGTATGAGCATTCAAAACAAAGTTTCAAGTATTAAATTATTTGGAAAATATCTTCGTCTTGATGAAGTATTTATGCATAATACCCTATATTAGCACTCTAAAAATAAATTTAACAAAAGGTAATAGAGTGCCTGCACTAAAAAGTCCAAAGACCAGAAATAGGCATAAGCAGCACTTTTTAATTTTGAAGATATGGAGGACAATTCAGGGTTAGGTATATAAATGTTCATTATGCAGGTACCCTTGTTGATGAGGTGTGCCCCAAACACTGGCAGTTTCCGATCCCTTCTTTATGGCTGCATAATATTCCATCATACACATGTACCACGTTTTTTTAATCCAGTCCTCTTTTGATGAGCAGAACAGTTGGTTCCATGTTTTTGCTATTGTAAATAATGAAGCAGCACTTTTTAAATTGCATTCAATAAATTATAGGTGCTGTGACATTTAGTATTATTACATCAAATAGATAAAGGTTTCAATAATTAAAAGCAATTATTTGAAAAATTGACATTCTTACCTAAATAAATAATTGAAATACTCATGATCAATAGAAATCTTACATTTGTATTGTATTGTCTTCAAAGTGCTTTCAATTAGACCACTTCAACCTCTCATACTACTGTGAAATAGAAAACTGCAAATAATAAAGTTTAAGTAATCTACTAAATTTTAGTTGTAACCTTCTATTTAGTGAAAACTGAGACTAATTTTATGTTTTCTGAACTGTAGGGTTTTTTCTTTTTCCAGCATATTCTTTTTAGTATTTGCCATTTTTAAAAGTTGCGTATTTGTGTAATTTGCAAGGTATCACACATGTAAGAACTATTTATCAAATTAGATATATACTGTTGAAAGATAAGAAAATGAAGCATACTTTTTTTTTAATAATCAATATTTTTTATTATCATATTGTGGGGTACAGTTAAGGATTAGGTATACAAATATGCTTCGTTCAGACACCCTTGGTGATAAGAGGTGTCTCCCCATCCCCAGACAGATATTGAGTACCGTTAATCCCATCCCCCCTCCTCTCCCCTCCCCATAATTTCCCACCACTGTCAGTCATTTTCTTATAGTATTA